>JAUMIR010000005.1:270006144-270010952 GCA_030847615.1 Gambelia wislizenii
GGTTAGGGTTAGGGTTAGGGTTAGGGTTAGGGTTAGGGTTAGGGTTAGGGTTAGGGTTAGGGTTAGGGTTAGGGTTAGGGTTAGGGTTAGGGTTAGGGTTAGGGTTAGGGTTAGGGTTAGGGTTAGGGTTAGGGTTAGGGTTAGGGTTAGGGTTAGGGTTAGGGTTAGGGTTAGGGTTAGGGTTAGGGTTAGGGTTAGGGTTAGGGTTAGGGTTAGGGTTAGGGTTAGGGTTAGGGTTAGGGTTAGGGTTAGGGTTAGGGTTAGGGTTAGGGTTAGGGTTAGGGTTAGGGTTAGGGTTAGGGTTAGGGTTAGGGTTAGGGTTAGGGTTAGGGTTAGGGTTAGGGTTAGGGTTAGGGTTAGGGTTAGGGTTAGGGTTAGGGTTAGGGTTAGGGTTAGGGTTAGGGTTAGGGTTAGGGTTAGGGTTAGGGTTAGGGTTAGGGTTAGGGTTAGGGTTAGGGTTAGGGTTAGGGTTAGGGTTAGGGTTAGGGTTAGGGTTAGGGTTAGGGTTAGGGTTAGGGTTAGGGTTAGGGTTAGGGTTAGGGTTAGGGTTAGGGTTAGGGTTAGGGTTAGGGTTAGGGTTAGGGTTAGGGTTAGGGTTAGGGTTAGGGTTAGGGTTAGGGTTAGGGTTAGGGTTAGGGTTAGGGTTAGGGTTAGGGTTAGGGTTAGGGTTAGGGTTAGGGTTAGGGTTAGGGTTAGGGTTAGGGTTAGGGTTAGGGTTAGGGTTAGGGTTAGGGTTAGGGTTAGGGTTAGGGTTAGGGTTAGGGTTAGGGTTAGGGTTAGGGTTAGGGTTAGGGTTAGGGTTAGGGTTAGGGTTAGGGTTAGGGTTAGGGTTAGGGTTAGGGTTAGGGTTAGGGTTAGGGTTAGGGTTAGGGTTAGGGTTAGGGTTAGGGTTAGGGTTAGGGTTAGGGTTAGGGTTAGGGTTAGGGTTAGGGTTAGGGTTAGGGTTAGGGTTAGGGTTAGGGTTAGGGTTAGGGTTAGGGTTAGGGTTAGGGTTAGGGTTAGGGTTAGGGTTAGGGTTAGGGTTAGGGTTAGGGTTAGGGTTAGGGTTAGGGTTAGGGTTAGGGTTAGGGTTAGGGTTAGGGTTAGGGTTAGGGTTAGGGTTAGGGTTAGGGTTAGGGTTAGGGTTAGGGTTAGGGTTAGGGTTAGGGTTAGGGTTAGGGTTAGGGTTAGGGTTAGGGTTAGGGTTAGGGTTAGGGTTAGGGTTAGGGTTAGGGTTAGGGTTAGGGTTAGGGTTAGGGTTAGGGTTAGGGTTAGGGTTAGGGTTAGGGTTAGGGTTAGGGTTAGGGTTAGGGTTAGGGTTAGGGTTAGGGTTAGGGTTAGGGTTAGGGTTAGGGTTAGGGTTAGGGTTAGGGTTAGGGTTAGGGTTAGGGTTAGGGTTAGGGTTAGGGTTAGGGTTAGGGTTAGGGTTAGGGTTAGGGTTAGGGTTAGGGTTAGGGTTAGGGTTAGGGTTAGGGTTAGGGTTAGGGTTAGGGTTAGGGTTAGGGTTAGGGTTAGGGTTAGGGTTAGGGTTAGGGTTAGGGTTAGGGTTAGGGTTAGGGTTAGGGTTAGGGTTAGGGTTAGGGTTAGGGTTAGGGTTAGGGTTAGGGTTAGGGTTAGGGTTAGGGTTAGGGTTAGGGTTAGGGTTAGGGTTAGGGTTAGGGTTAGGGTTAGGGTTAGGGTTAGGGTTAGGGTTAGGGTTAGGGTTAGGGTTAGGGTTAGGGTTAGGGTTAGGGTTAGGGTTAGGGTTAGGGTTAGGGTTAGGGTTAGGGTTAGGGTTAGGGTTAGGGTTAGGGTTAGGGTTAGGGTTAGGGTTAGGGTTAGGGTTAGGGTTAGGGTTAGGGTTAGGGTTAGGGTTAGGGTTAGGGTTAGGGTTAGGGTTAGGGTTAGGGTTAGGGTTAGGGTTAGGGTTAGGGTTAGGGTTAGGGTTAGGGTTAGGGTTAGGGTTAGGGTTAGGGTTAGGGTTAGGGTTAGGGTTAGGGTTAGGGTTAGGGTTAGGGTTAGGGTTAGGGTTAGGGTTAGGGTTAGGGTTAGGGTTAGGGTTAGGGTTAGGGTTAGGGTTAGGGTTAGGGTTAGGGTTAGGGTTAGGGTTAGGGTTAGGGTTAGGGTTAGGGTTAGGGTTAGGGTTAGGGTTAGGGTTAGGGTTAGGGTTAGGGTTAGGGTTAGGGTTAGGGTTAGGGTTAGGGTTAGGGTTAGGGTTAGGGTTAGGGTTAGGGTTAGGGTTAGGGTTAGGGTTAGGGTTAGGGTTAGGGTTAGGGTTAGGGTTAGGGTTAGGGTTAGGGTTAGGGTTAGGGTTAGGGTTAGGGTTAGGGTTAGGGTTAGGGTTAGGGTTAGGGTTAGGGTTAGGGTTAGGGTTAGGGTTAGGGTTAGGGTTAGGGTTAGGGTTAGGGTTAGGGTTAGGGTTAGGGTTAGGGTTAGGGTTAGGGTTAGGGTTAGGGTTAGGGTTAGGGTTAGGGTTAGGGTTAGGGTTAGGGTTAGGGTTAGGGTTAGGGTTAGGGTTAGGGTTAGGGTTAGGGTTAGGGTTAGGGTTAGGGTTAGGGTTAGGGTTAGGGTTAGGGTTAGGGTTAGGGTTAGGGTTAGGGTTAGGGTTAGGGTTAGGGTTAGGGTTAGGGTTAGGGTTAGGGTTAGGGTTAGGGTTAGGGTTAGGGTTAGGGTTAGGGTTAGGGTTAGGGTTAGGGTTAGGGTTAGGGTTAGGGTTAGGGTTAGGGTTAGGGTTAGGGTTAGGGTTAGGGTTAGGGTTAGGGTTAGGGTTAGGGTTAGGGTTAGGGTTAGGGTTAGGGTTAGGGTTAGGGTTAGGGTTAGGGTTAGGGTTAGGGTTAGGGTTAGGGTTAGGGTTAGGGTTAGGGTTAGGGTTAGGGTTAGGGTTAGGGTTAGGGTTAGGGTTAGGGTTAGGGTTAGGGTTAGGGTTAGGGTTAGGGTTAGGGTTAGGGTTAGGGTTAGGGTTAGGGTTAGGGTTAGGGTTAGGGTTAGGGTTAGGGTTAGGGTTAGGGTTAGGGTTAGGGTTAGGGTTAGGGTTAGGGTTAGGGTTAGGGTTAGGGTTAGGGTTAGGGTTAGGGTTAGGGTTAGGGTTAGGGTTAGGGTTAGGGTTAGGGTTAGGGTTAGGGTTAGGGTTAGGGTTAGGGTTAGGGTTAGGGTTAGGGTTAGGGTTAGGGTTAGGGTTAGGGTTAGGGTTAGGGTTAGGGTTAGGGTTAGGGTTAGGGTTAGGGTTAGGGTTAGGGTTAGGGTTAGGGTTAGGGTTAGGGTTAGGGTTAGGGTTAGGGTTAGGGTTAGGGTTAGGGTTAGGGTTAGGGTTAGGGTTAGGGTTAGGGTTAGGGTTAGGGTTAGGGTTAGGGTTAGGGTTAGGGTTAGGGTTAGGGTTAGGGTTAGGGTTAGGGTTAGGGTTAGGGTTAGGGTTAGGGTTAGGGTTAGGGTTAGGGTTAGGGTTAGGGTTAGGGTTAGGGTTAGGGTTAGGGTTAGGGTTAGGGTTAGGGTTAGGGTTAGGGTTAGGGTTAGGGTTAGGGTTAGGGTTAGGGTTAGGGTTAGGGTTAGGGTTAGGGTTAGGGTTAGGGTTAGGGTTAGGGTTAGGGTTAGGGTTAGGGTTAGGGTTAGGGTTAGGGTTAGGGTTAGGGTTAGGGTTAGGGTTAGGGTTAGGGTTAGGGTTAGGGTTAGGGTTAGGGTTAGGGTTAGGGTTAGGGTTAGGGTTAGGGTTAGGGTTAGGGTTAGGGTTAGGGTTAGGGTTAGGGTTAGGGTTAGGGTTAGGGTTAGGGTTAGGGTTAGGGTTAGGGTTAGGGTTAGGGTTAGGGTTAGGGTTAGGGTTAGGGTTAGGGTTAGGGTTAGGGTTAGGGTTAGGGTTAGGGTTAGGGTTAGGGTTAGGGTTAGGGTTAGGGTTAGGGTTAGGGTTAGGGTTAGGGTTAGGGTTAGGGTTAGGGTTAGGGTTAGGGTTAGGGTTAGGGTTAGGGTTAGGGTTAGGGTTAGGGTTAGGGTTAGGGTTAGGGTTAGGGTTAGGGTTAGGGTTAGGGTTAGGGTTAGGGTTAGGGTTAGGGTTAGGGTTAGGGTTAGGGTTAGGGTTAGGGTTAGGGTTAGGGTTAGGGTTAGGGTTAGGGTTAGGGTTAGGGTTAGGGTTAGGGTTAGGGTTAGGGTTAGGGTTAGGGTTAGGGTTAGGGTTAGGGTTAGGGTTAGGGTTAGGGTTAGGGTTAGGGTTAGGGTTAGGGTTAGGGTTAGGGTTAGGGTTAGGGTTAGGGTTAGGGTTAGGGTTAGGGTTAGGGTTAGGGTTAGGGTTAGGGTTAGGGTTAGGGTTAGGGTTAGGGTTAGGGTTAGGGTTAGGGTTAGGGTTAGGGTTAGGGTTAGGGTTAGGGTTAGGGTTAGGGTTAGGGTTAGGGTTAGGGTTAGGGTTAGGGTTAGGGTTAGGGTTAGGGTTAGGGTTAGGGTTAGGGTTAGGGTTAGGGTTAGGGTTAGGGTTAGGGTTAGGGTTAGGGTTAGGGTTAGGGTTAGGGTTAGGGTTAGGGTTAGGGTTAGGGTTAGGGTTAGGGTTAGGGTTAGGGTTAGGGTTAGGGTTAGGGTTAGGGTTAGGGTTAGGGTTAGGGTTAGGGTTAGGGTTAGGGTTAGGGTTAGGGTTAGGGTTAGGGTTAGGGTTAGGGTTAGGGTTAGGGTTAGGGTTAGGGTTAGGGTTAGGGTTAGGGTTAGGGTTAGGGTTAGGGTTAGGGTTAGGGTTAGGGTTAGGGTTAGGGTTAGGGTTAGGGTTAGGGTTAGGGTTAGGGTTAGGGTTAGGGTTAGGGTTAGGGTTAGGGTTAGGGTTAGGGTTAGGGTTAGGGTTAGGGTTAGGGTTAGGGTTAGGGTTAGGGTTAGGGTTAGGG
>JAUMIR010000050.1:0-35034 GCA_030847615.1 Gambelia wislizenii
TCGGGGCGCTCGGGGGGTCGGGCGGCGGAAAGTGGCGCCGACGGGTCCGGGGGGGCCGCCGGCACGTTCGGGGCGCTCGGGGGGTCGGGCGGCGGAAAGTGGCGCCGACGGGTCCGGGGGGGCCGCCGGCACTTTCGGGGCGCTCGGGGGGTCGGGCGGCGGAAAGTGGCGCCGACGGGTCCGGGGGGGCCGCCGGCACTTTCGGGGCGCTCGGGGGGTCGGGCGGCGGAAAGTGGCGCCGACGGGTCCGGGGGGGCCGCCGGCACTTTCGGGGCGCTCGGGGGGTCGGGCGGCGGAAAGTGGCGCCGACGGGTCCGGGGGGGCCGCCGGCACTTTCGGGGCGCTCGGGGGGTCGGGCGGCGGAAAGTGGCGCCGACGGGTCCGGGGGGGCCGCCGGCACTTTCGGGGCGCTCGGGGGTCGGGCGGCGGAAAGTGGCGCCGACGGGTCCGGGGGGGCCGCCGGCACTTTCGGGGCGCTCGGGGGGTCGGGCGGCGGAAAGTGGCGCCGACGGGTCCGGGGGGGCCGCCGGCACTTTCGGGGCGCTCGGGGGGTCGGGCGGCGGAAAGTGGCGCCGACGGGTCCGGGGGGGCCGCCGGCACTTTCGGGGCGCTCGGGGGGTCGGGCGGCGGAAAGTGGCGCCGACGGGTCCGGGGGGGCCGCCGGCACTTTCGGGGGCGCTCGGGGGGTCGGGCGGCGGAAAGTGGCGCCGACGGGTCCGGGGGGGCCGCCGGCACTTTCGGGGCGCTCGGGGGGTCGGGCGGCGGAAAGTGGCGCCGACGGGTCCGGGGGGGCCGCCGGCACTTTCGGGGCGCTCGGGGGGTCGGCGGCGGAAAGTGGCGCCGACGGGTCCGGGGGGGGCCGCCGGCACTTTCGGGGCGCTCGGGGGGTCGGGCGGCGGAAAGTGGCGCCGACGGGTCCGGGGGGGCCGCCGGCACTTTCGGGGCGCTCGGGGGGTCGGGCGGCGGAAAGTGGCGCCGACGGGTCCGGGGGGGGCCGCGGCACTTTCGGGGCGCTCGGGGGGTCGGGCGGCGGAAAGTGGCGCCGACGGGTCCGGGGGGGCCGCCGGCACTTTCGGGGCGCTCGGGGGGTCGGGCGGCGGAAAGTGGCGCCGACGGGTCGGGGGGGCCGCCGGCACTTTCGGGGCGCTCGGGGGGTCGGGCGGCGGAAAGTGGCGCCGACGGGTCCGGGGGGGCCGCCGGCACTTTCGGGGCGCTCGGGGGTCGGGCGGCGGAAAGTGGCGCCGACGGGTCCGGGGGGGGCCGCCGGCACTTTCGGGGCGCTCGGGGGGGTCGGGCGGCGGAAAGTGGCGCCGACGGGTCCGGGGGGGCCGCCGGCACTTTCGGGGCGCTCGGGGGGTCGGGCGGCGGAAAGTGGCGCCGACGGGTCCGGGGGGGGCCGCCGGCACTTTCGGGGCGCTCGGGGGGTCGGGCGGCGGAAAGTGGCGCCGACGGGTCCGGGGGGGCCGCCGGCACTTTCGGGGCGCTCGGGGGGTCGGGCGGCGGAAAGTGGCGCCGACGGGTCCGGGGGGGCCGCCGGCACTTTCGGGGCGCTCGGGGGGTCGGGCGGCGGAAAGTGGCGCCGACGGGTCCGGGGGGGCCGCCGGCACTTTCGGGGCGCTCGGGGGGTCGGGCGGCGGAAAGTGGCGCCGACGGGTCCGGGGGGGCCGCCGGCACTTTCGGGGCGCTCGGGGGGTCGGGCGGCGGAAAGTGGCGCCGACGGGTCCGGGGGGGGCCGCCGGCACTTTCGGGGCGCTCGGGGGGTCGGGCGGCGGAAAGTGGCGCCGACGGGTCCGGGGGGGCCGCCGGCACTTTCGGGGCGCTCGGGGGGTCGGGCGGCGGAAAGTGGCGCCGACGGGTCCGGGGGGGCCGCCGGCACTTTCGGGGCGCTCGGGGGGTCGGGCGGCGGAAAGTGGCGCCGACGGGTCCGGGGGGGCCGCCGGCACTTTCGGGGCGCTCGGGGGGTCGGGCGGGCGCGGAAAGTGGCGCCGACGGGTCCGGGGGGGCCGCCGGCACTTTCGGGGCGCTCGGGGGGTCGGGCGGCGGAAAGTGGCGCCGACGGGTCCGGGGGGGCCGCCGGCACTTTCGGGGCGCTCGGGGGGTCGGGCGGCGGAAAGTGGCGCCGACGGGTCCGGGGGGGCCGCCGGCACGTTCGGGGCGCTCGGGGGGTCGGGCGGCGGAAAGTGGCGCCGACGGGTCCGGGGGGGCCGCCGGCACGTTCGGGGGCGCTTCGGGGGTCGGGCGGCGGAAAGTGGCGCCGACGGGTCCGGGGGGGCCGCCGGCACTTTCGGGGCGCTCGGGGGGTCGGGCGGCGGAAAGTGGCGCCGACGGGTCCGGGGGGGCCGCCGGCACTTTCGGGGCGCTCGGGGGGTCGGGGCGGCGGAAAGTGGCGCCGACGGGTCCGGGGGGGCCGCCGGCACTTTCGGGGCGCTCGGGGGGTCGGCGGCGGAAAGTGGCGCCGACGGGTCCGGGGGGGCCGCCGGCACTTTCGGGGCGCTCGGGGGGTCGGGCGGCGGAAAGTGGCGCCGACGGGTCCGGGGGGGCCGCCGGCACTTTCGGGGCGCTCGGGGGGTCGGGCGGCGGAAAGTGGCGCCGACGGGTCCGGGGGGGCCGCCGGCACTTTCGGGGCGCTCGGGGGGTCGGGGTGGCGGAAAGTGGCGCCGACGGGTCCGGGGGGGGCCGCCGGCACTTTCGGGGCGCTCGGGGGGGTCGGGGGGCGGAAAGTGGCGCCGACGGGTCCGGGGGGGCCGCCGGCACTTTCGGGGCGCTCGGGGGGTCGGGGGGCGGAAAGTGGCGCCGACGGGTCCGGGGGGGCCGCCGGCACTTTCGGTGCGCTCGGGGGGTCGGGGGGCGGAAAGTGGCGCCGACGGGTCCGGGGGGGCCGCCGGCACGTTCGGGGCGCTCGGGGGGTCGGGCGGCGGAAAGTGGCGCCGACGGGTCCGGGGGGGCCGCCGGCACTTTCGGGGCGCTCGGGGGGTCGGGCGGCGGAAAGTGGCGCCGACGGGTCCGGGGGGGCCGCCGGCACTTTCGGGGCGCTCGGGGGGTCGGGCGGCGGAAAGTGGCGCCGACGGGTCCGGGGGGGCCGCCGGCACTTTCGGGGCGCTCGGGGGGTCGGGCGGCGGAAAGTGGCGCCGACGGGTCCGGGGGGGCCGCCGGCACTTTCGGGGCGCTCGGGGGGTCGGGCGGCGGAAAGTGGCGCCGACGGGTCCGGGGGGGCCGCCGGCACTTTCGGGGCGCTCGGGGGGTCGGGCGGCGGAAAGTGGCGCCGACGGGTCCGGGGGGGGCCGCCGGCACTTTCCGGGGCGCTCGGGGGGGTCGGGCGGCGGAAAGTGGCGCCGACGGGTCCGGGGGGGGCCGCCGGCACTTTCGGGGCGCTCGGGGGGTCGGGCGGCGGAAAGTGGCGCCGACGGGTCCCGGGGGGGCCGCCGGCACTTTCGGGGCGCTCGGGGGGTCGGGCGGCGGAAAGTGGCGCCGACGGGTCCGGGGGGGCCGGCGGCACTTTCGGGGCGCTCGGGGGGTCGGGCGGCGGAAAGTGGCGCCGACGGGTCCGGGGGGGCCGCCGGCACGTTCGGGGCGCTCGGGGGGTCGGGCGGCGGAAAGTGGCGCCGACGGGTCCGGGGGGGCCGCCGGCACTTTCGGGGCGCTCGGGGGGTCGGGCGGCGGAAAGTGGCGCCGACGGGTCCGGGGCGACGCCGGCACTTTCGGGGCGCTCGGGGGGGTCGGGCGGCGGAAAGTGGCGCCGACGGGTCCGGGGGGGCCGCCGGCACTTTCGGGGCGCTCGGGGGGTCGGGCGGCGGAAAGTGGCGCCGACGGGTCCGGGGGGCCGCCGGCACTTTCGGGGCGCTCGGGGGGGTCGGGCGGCGGAAAGTGGCGCCGACGGGTCCGGGGGGGCCGCCGTCACTTTCGGGGCGCTCGGGGGGTCGGGCGGCGGAAAGTGGCGCCGACGGGTCCGGGGGGGCCGCCGGCACTTTCGGGGCGCTCGGGGGGTCGGGCGGCGGAAAGTGGCGCCGACGGGTCCGGGGGGGCCGCCGGCACTTTCGGGGCGCTCGGGGGGTCGGGCGGCGGAAAGTGGCGCCGACGGGTCCGGGGGGGGCCGCCGGCACTTTCGGGCGCTCGGGGGGTCGGGCGGCGGAAAGTGGCGCCGACGGGTCCGGGGGGGCCGCCGGCACTTTCGGGGCGCTCGGGGGGTCGGGCGGCGGAAAGTGGCGCCGACGGGTCCGGGGGGGCCGCCGGCACTTTCGGGGCGCTCGGGGGGGTCGGGCGGCGGAAAGTGGCGCCGACGGGTCCGGGGGGGCCGCCGGCACTTTCGGGGCGCTCGGGGGGTCGGGCGGCGGAAAGTGGCGCCGACGGGTCCGGGGGGGCCGCCGGCACTTTCGGGGCGCTCGGGGGGTCGGGCGGCGGAAAGTGGCGCCGACGGGTCCGGGGGGGCCGCCGGCAGTTTCGGGGCGCTCGGGGGGTCGGGCGGCGGAAAGTGGCGCCGACGGGTCCGGGGGGGCCGCCGGCACTTTCGGGGCGCTCGGGGGTCGGGCGGCGGAAAGTGGCGCCGACGGGTCCGGGGGGGCCGCCGGCACGTTCGGGGCGCTCGGTGGGTCGGGCTGCGGAAAGTGGCGCCGACGGGTCCGGGGGGGCCGCCGGCACGTTCGGGGCGCTCGGGGGGTCGGGCGGCGGAAAGTGGCGCCGACGGGTCCGGGGGGGCCGCCGGCACGTTCGGGGCGCTCGGGGGGGTCGGGCGGCGGAAAGTGGCGCCGACGGGTCCGGGGGGCCGCCGGCACTTTCGGGGCGCTCGGGGGGTCGGGCGGCGGAAAGTGGCGCCGACGGGTCCGGGGGGGCCGCCGGCACGTTCGGGGCGCTCGGGGGGTCGGGCGGCGGAAAGTGGCGCCGACGGGTCCGGGGGGGCCGCCGGCACGTTCGGGGCGCTCGGGGGGTCGGGCGGCGGAAAGTGGCGCCGACGGGGTCCGGGGGGCCGCCGGCACGTTCGGGGCGCTCGGGGGGTCGGGCGGCGGAAAGTGGCGCCGACGGGTCCGGGGGGGCCGCCGGCACGTTCGGGGCGCTCGGGGGGGTCGGGCGGCGGAAAGTGGCGCCGACGGGTCCGGGGGGGCCGCCGGCACGTTCGGGGCGCTCGGGGGGTCGTTCTGGGCGCGCTCGGGGGGTCGGGCGGCGGAAAGTGGCGCCGACGGGTCCGGGGGGGCCGACGGGCACTTTCGGGGCGCTCGGGGGGTCGGGCGGCGGAAAGTGGCGCCGACGGGTCCGGGGGGGCGCCGGCACTTTCGGGGCGCTCGGGGGGTCGGGCGGCGGAAAGTGGCGCCGACGGGTCCGGGGGGCCGCCGGCACTTTCGGGGCGCTCGGGGGGGTCGGGCGGCGGAAAGTGGCGCCGACGGGTCCGGGGGGGCCGCCGGCACTTTCGGGGCGCTCGGGGGTCGGGCGGCGGAAAGTGGCGCCGACGGGTCCGGGGGGGCCGCCGGCACTTTCGGGGCGCTCGGGGGGTCGGGCGGCGGAAAGTGGCGCCGACGGGTCCGGGGGGGCCGCCGGCACTTTCGGGGCGCTCGGGGGGTCGGGCGGCGGAAAGTGGCGCCGACGGGTCCGGGGGGGCCGCCGGCACTTTCGGGGCGCTCGGGGGTCGGGCGGCGGAAAGTGGCGCCGACGGGTCCGGGGGGGCCGCCGGCACTTTCGGGGCGCTCGGGGGTCGGGCGGCGGAAAGTGGCGCCGACGGGTCCGGGGGGGCCGCCGGCACTTTCGGGGCGCTCGGGGGTCGGGCGGCGGAAAGTGGCGCCGACGGGTCCGGGGGGGCCGCCGGCACTTTCGGGGCGCTCGGGGGGTCGGGCGGCGGAAAGTGGCGCCGACGGGTCCGGGGGGGCCGCCGGCACGTTCGGGGCGCTCGGGGGGTCGGGCGGCGGAAAGTGGCGCCGACGGGTCCGGGGGGGCCGCCGGCACGTTCGGGGCGCTCGGGGGGTCGGGCGGCGGAAAGTGGCGCCGACGGGTCCGGGGGGGCCGCCGGCACGTTCGGGGCGCTCGGGGGGTCGGGCGGCGGAAAGTGGCGCCGACGGGTCCGGGGGGCCGCCGGCACTTTCGGGGCGCTCGGGGGGTCGGGCGGCGGAAAGTGGCGCCGACGGGTCCGGGGGGGCCGCCGGCACGTTCGGGGCGCTCGGGGGGTCGGGCGGCGGAAAGTGGCGCCGACGGGTCCGGGGGGCCGCCGGCACGTTCGGGGCGCTCGGGGGGTCGGGCGGCGGAAAGTGGCGCCGACGGGTCCGGGGGGGCCGCCGGCACGTTCGGGGCGCTCGGGGGGTCGGGCGGCGGAAAGTGGCGCCGACGGGTCCGGGGGGGCCGCCGGCACGTTCGGGGCGCTCGGGGGGGTCGGGCGGCGGAAAAGTGGCGCCGACGGGTCCGGGGGGGCCGCCGGCACGTTCGGGGCGCTCGGGGGTCGGGCGGCGGAAAGTGGCGCCGACGGGTCCGGGGGGGCCGCCGGCACTTTCGGGGCCGCTCGGGGGGTCGGGCGGCGGAAAGTGGCGCCGACGGGTCCGGGGGGGCCGCCGGCACTTTCGGGGCGCTCGGGGGGTCGGGCGGCGGAAAGTGGCGCCGACGGGTCCGGGGGGGCCGCCGGCACTTTCGGGGCGCTCGGGGGGTCGGGCGGCGGAAAGTGGCGCCGACGGGTCCGGGGGGGCCGCCGGCACTTTCGGGGCGCTCGGGGGGTCGGGCGGCGGAAAGTGGCGCCGACGGGTCCGGGGGGGGCCGCCGGCACTTTCGGGGCGCTCGGGGGGTCGGGCGGCGGAAAGTGGCGCCGACGGGTCCGGGGGGGCCCGCCGCACTTTCGGGGCGCTCGGGGGGTCGGGCGGCGGAAAGTGGCGCCGACGGGTCCGGGGGGGCCGCCGGCACTTTCGGGGCGCTCGGGGGGTCGGGGGGCGGAAAGTGGCGCCGACGGGTCCGGGGGGCCGCCGGCACTTTCGGGGCGCTCGGGGGGTCGGGGGGCGGAAAGTGGCGCCGACGGGTCCGGGGGGGCCGCCGGCACTTTCGGTGCGCTCGGGGGGTCGGGGGGCGGAAAGTGGCGCCGACGGGTCCGGGGGGGCCGCCGGCACTTTCGGGGCGCTCGGGGGTCGGGCGGCGGAAAAGTGGCGCCGACGGGTCCGGGGGGGTCCGCCGGCACGTTCGGGGCGCTCGGGGGGTCGGGCGGCGGAAAGTGGCGCCGACGGGTCCGGGGGGGCCGCCGGCACGTTCGGGGCGCTCGGGGGGTCGGGCGGCGGAAAGTGGCGCCGACGGGTCCGGGGGGGCCGCCGGCACGTTCGGGGCGCTCGGGGGGTCGGGCGGCGGAAAGTGGCGCCGACGGGTCCGGGGGGGCCGCCGGCACTTTCGGGGCGCTCGGGGGGTCGGGCGGCGGAAAGTGGCGCCGACGGGTCCGGGGGGGCCGCCGGCAATTTCGGGGCGCTCGGGTGGTCGGGCGGCGGAGAAGTGGCGCCGACGGGTCCGGGGGGGGCCGCCGGCACTTTCGGGGCGCTCGGGGGGTCGGGCGGCGGAAAGTGGCGCCGACGGGTCCGGGGGGGCCGCCGGCACTTTCGGGGCGCTCGGGGGTCGGGCGGCGGAAAGTGGCGCCGACGGGTCCGGGGTGGCCGCCGGCACTTTCGGGGCGCTCGGGGGGTCGGGCGGCGGAAAGTGGCGCCGACGGGTCCGGGGGGGCCGCCGGCACTTTCGGGGCGCTCGGGGGTTCGGGCGGCGGAAAGTGGCGCCGACGGGTCCGGGGGGGCCGCCGGCACTTTCGGGGCGCTCGGGGGTCGGGCGGCGGAAAGTGGCGCCGACGGGTCCGGGGGGGCCGCCGGCACTTTCGGGGCGCTCGGGGGGTCGGGCGGCGGAAAGTGGCGCCGACGGGTCCGGGGGGGCCGCCGGCACTTTCGGGGCGCTCGGGGGGTCGGGCGGCGGAAAGTGGCGCCGACGGGTCCGGGGGGGCCGCCGGCACGTTCGGGGCGCTCGGGGGGTCGGGCGGCGGAAAGTGGCGCCGACGGGTCCGGGGGGGCCGCCGGCACTTTCGGGGCGCTCGGGGGGTCGGGCGGCGGAAAGTGGCGCCGACGGGTCGGGGGGGCCGCCGGCACTTTCGGGGCGCTCGGGGGGTCGGGCGGCGAAAGTGGCGCCGACGGGTCCGGGGGGGCCGCCGGCACTTTCGGGGCGGTCGGGGGGTCGGGCGGCGGAAAGTGGCGCCGACGGGTCCGGGGGGGCCGCCGGCACTTTCGGGGCGCTCGGGGGTCGGGCGGCGGAAAGTGGCGCCGACGGGTCCGGGGGGGCCGCCGGCACTTTCGGGGCGCTCGGGGGGTCGGGCGGCGGAAAGTGGCGCCGACGGGTCCGGGGGGGCCGCCGGCACTTTCGGGGCGCTCGGGGGGTCGGGCGGCGGAAAGTGGCGCCGACGGGTCCGGGGGGGCCGCCGGCACTTTCGGGGCGCTCGGGGGGGTCGGGCGGCGGAAAGTGGCGCCGACGGGTCCGGGGGGGCCGCCGGCACTTTCGGGGCGCTCGGGGGGTCGGGCGGCGGAAAGTGGCGCCGACGGGTCCGGGGGGGCCGCCGGTACTTTCGGGGCGCTCGGGGGGTCGGGCGGCGGAGAGTGGCGCCGACGGGTCCGGGGGGGCCGCCGGCACGTTCGGGGCGCTCGGGGGGTCGTGCGGCGGAAAGTGGCGCCGACGGGTCCTGGGGGGCCGCCGGCACGTTCGGGGCGCTCGGCGGGTCGGGCGGCGGAAAGTGGCGCCGACGGGTCCGGGGGGGCCGCCGGCACGTTCGGGGCGCTCGGGGGGTCGGGCGGCGGAAAGTGGCGCCGACGGGTCCGGGGGGGCCGCCGGCACGTTCGGGGCGCTCGGGGGGTCGGGCGGCGGAAAGTGGCGCCGACGGGTCCGGGGGGGCCGCCGGCACTTTTGGGGCGCTCGGGGGGTCGGGCGGCGGAAAGTGGCGCCGACGGCTCCGGGGGGGCCGCCGGCACTTTCGGGGCGCTCGGGGGGTCGGGCGGCGGAAAGTGGCGCCGACGGCTCCGGGGGGGCCGCCGGCACTTTCGGGGCGCTCGGGGGGTCGGGCGGCGGAAAGTAGCGCCGACGGCTCCGGGGGGGCCGCCGGCACGTTCGGGGCGCTCGGGGGGTTCGGGCGGCGGAAAGTGGCGCCGACGGCTCCGGGGGGGCCGCCGGCACTTTCGGGGCGCTCGGGGGGTCGGGCGGCGGAAAGTGGCGCCGACGGCTCCGGGGGGACCGCCGGCACTTTCGGGGCGCTCGGGGGGTCGGGCGGCGGAAAGTGGCGCCGACGGGTCCGGGGAGGCCGCCGGCACTTTCGGGGCGCTCGGGGGGTCGGGCGGCGGAAAGTGGCGCCGACGGGTCCGGGGGGGCCGCCGGCACTTTCGGGGCGCTCGGGGGTTCGGGCGGCGGAAAGTGGCGCCGACGGGTCCGGGGGGGCCGCCGGCACTTTCGGGGCGCTCGGGGGGTCGGGCGGCGGAAAGTGGCGTCTATGGGTCCGGGGGGGCCGCCGGCACTTTCGGGGCGCTCGGGGGGTCGGGCGGCGGAAAGTGGCGCCGACGGGTCCGGGGAGGCCGCCGGCACTTTCGGGGCGCTCGGGGGGTCGGGCGGCGGAAAGTGGCGCCGACGGGTCCGGGGGGGCCGCCGGCACTTTCGGGGCGCTCGGGGGTTCGGGCGGCGGAAAGTGGCGCCGACGGGTCCGGGGGGGCCGCCGGCACTTTCGGGGCGCTCGGGGGGTCGGGCGGCGGAAAGTGGCGTCTATGGGTCCGGGGGGGCCGCCGGCACTTTCGGGGCGCTCGGGGGGTCGGGCGGCGGAAAGTGGCGCCGACGGGTCCGGGTGGGCCGCCGGCAGTTTCGGGGCGCTCGGGGGGTCGGGCGGCGGAAAGTGGCGCCGACGGGTCCGGGGGGGCCGCCGGCACTTTCGGGGCGCTCGGGGGGTCGGGCGGCGGAAAGTGGCGCCGACGGGTCCGGGGGGGCCGCCGGCACTTTCGGGGCGCTCGGGGGGTCGGGCGGCGGAAAGTGGCGCCGACGGGTCCGGGGGGGCCGCCGGCACTTTCGGGGTGCTAGGGGGGTCGGGCGGCGGAAAGTGGCGCCGACGGGTCCGGGTGGGCCTCCGGCAGTTTCGGGGCGCTCGGGGGGTCGGGCGGCGGAAAGTGGCGCCGACAGGTCCGGGGGGCCCGCCGGCACTTTCGGGGCGCTCGGGGGGTCGGGCGGCGGAAAGTGTCGCCGACGGGTCCGGGGGGGCCGCCGGCACTTTCGGGGCGCTCTGGGGGTCGGGCGGCGGAAAGTGACGCCGACGGGTCCGGGGGGGCCGCCGGCACTTTCGGGGCGCTCGGGGGGTCGGGCGGCGGAAAGTGGCGCCGACGGGTTTTGGGGGGCCCGCCGGCACTTTCGGGGCGCTCGGGGTTCGTGCTTCAGAAAATGGCGCCGACGGGCCCGGGGGGGCCGCCGGCACTTTCGGGGCGCTCGGGGGGTCGGGCGGCGGAATGTGGCGCCGACGGGCCCGGGGGCCGCCGGCACTTTCGGGGCGCTCGGGGGGTCGGGCGGCGAAAAGTGGCGCCGACGGGTCCGGGGGGGCCGCCGGCACTTTCGGGGCGCTCGGGGGGTCGGGCGGCGGAAAGTTGCGCAGACGGGTCCGGGGGGGCCGCCGGCACTTTCGGGGCGCTCGGGGGGTCGGGCGGCGGAAAGTGGCACCGACGGGTCCGGGGGGGCCGCCGGCACTTTCGGGGCGCTCGGGGGTTCGGGCGGCGGAAAGTGGCGCCGACGGGTCCGGAGCGGCCGCCGGCACTTTCGGGGCGCTCGGGGGGTCGGGCGGCGGAAAGTGGCGCCGACGGGTCCGGGGGGGCCGCCGGCACTTTCGGGGCGCTCGGGGGGTCGGGCGGCGGAAAGTGGCGCCGACGGGACCGGGGGGGCCGCCGGCACTTTTGGGGCGCTCGGGGGGTCGGGCGGCGGAAAGTGGCGCCGACGGGTTTGGGGGGGCCCGCCGGCACTTTCGGGGCGCTCGGGGGTTCGTGCGGCAGAAAGTGGCGCCGACGGGCCCGGGGGGGCCGCCGGCACTTTCGGGGCGCTCGGGGGGTCGGGCGGCGGAATGTGGCGCCGACGGGTCCGGGGGGGCCGCCGGCACTTTCGGGGCGCTCGGGGGGTCGGGCGGCGGAAAGTGGCGCCGACGGGTCCGGGGGGGCCGCCGGGACTTTCGGGGCGCTCGGGGGGTCGGGCGGCGGAAAGTGGCGCCGACGGGTCCGGGGGCGCCGCCGGCACTTTCGGGGCGCTCGGGGGGTCGGGCGGCAGTAAGTTGCGCCGACGGGTCCGGGGGGGCCGCCGGCACTTTCGGGGCGTTCGGGGGGTCGGGCGGCGGAAAGTGGCGCCGACGGGTCCGGGGGAGCCGCCGGCACTTTCGGGGCGCTCGGGGGGTCGCGCGGCGGAAAGTGGCGCCGACGGGCCGGGGGGGCCGCCGGCACTTTCGGGGCGCTCGGGGGGTCGGGCGGCGGAAAGTGGCGCCGACGGGTCCGGGGGGGCCGCCGGCACTTTCGGGGCGCTCGGGGGGTCGGGCGGCGGAAAGTGGCGCCGACGGGTCCGGGGGGGCCGCCGGCACTTTCGGGGCGCTCGGGGGGTCACGCGGCGGAAAGTGGCGCCGACGGGTCCGGGGGGGCCGCCGGCACTTTCGGGGCGCTCGGGGGGTCGGGCGGCGGAAAGTGGCGCCGACGGGACCGGGGGGGCCGCCGGCACTTTTGGGGCGCTCGGGGGGTCGGGCGGCGGAAAGTGGCGCCGACGGGTTTGGGGGGCCCGCCGGCACTTTCGGGGCGCTCGGGGGTTCGTGCGGCAGAAAGTGGCGCCGACGGGCCCGGGGGGGCCGCCGGCACTTTCGGGGCGCTCGGGGGGTCGGGCGGCGGAATGTGGCGCCGACGGGTCCGGGGGGCCGCCGGCACTTTCGGGGCGCTCGGGGGGTCGGGCGGCGAAAAGTGGCGCCGACGGGTCCGGGGGGCCGCCGGCACTTTCGGGGCGCTCGGGGGGTCGGGCGGCGGAAAGTGGCGCCGACGGGTCCGGGGGGGCCGCCGGCACTTTCGGGGCGCTCGGGGGGTCGGGCGGCGGAAAGTGGCGCCGACGGGTCCGGGGGCGCCGCCGGCACTTTCGGGGCGCTCGGGGGGTCGGGCGGCAGTAAGTTGCGCCGACGGGTCCGGGGGGGCCGCCGGCACTTTCGGGGCGTTCGGGGGGTCGGGCGGCGGAAAGTGGCGCCGACGGGTCCGGGGGAGCCGCCGGCACTTTCGGGGCGCTCGGGGGGTCGCGCGGCGGAAAGTGGCGCCGACGGGCCGGGGGGGCCGCCGGCACTTTCGGGGCGCTCGGGGGGTCGGGCGGCGGAAAGTGGCGCCGACGGGTCCGGGGGGGCCGCCGGCACTTTCGGGGCGCTCGGGGGGTCGGGCGGCGGAAAGTGGCGCCGACGGGTCCGGGGGGGCCGCCGGCACTTTCGGGGCGCTCGGGGGGTCACGCGGCGGACAGTGGCGCCGACGGGTCCGGGGGGGCCGCCGGCACTTTCGGGGCGCTCGGGGGGTCGGGCGGCGGAAAGTGGCGCCGACGGGTTTGGGGGGCCCGCCGGCACTTTCGGGGCGCTCGGGGGTTCGTGCGGCAGAAAGTGGCGCCGACGGGCCCGGGGGGGCCGCCGGCACTTTCGGGGCGCTCGGGGGGTCGGGCGGCGGAATGTGGCGCCGACGGGTCCGGGGGGCCGCCGGCACTTTCGGGGCGCTCGGGGGGTCGGGCGGCGAAAAGTGACGCCGACGGGTCCGGGGGGCCGCCGGCACTTTCGGGGCGCTCGGGGGGTCGGGCGGCGGAAAGTGGCGCCGACGGGTCCGGGGGGGCCGCCGGCACTTTCGGGGCGCTCGGGGGGTCGGGCGGCGGAAAGTGGCGCCGACGGGTCCGGGGGCGCCGCCGGCACTTTCGGGGCGCTCGGGGGGTCGGGCGGCAGTAAGTTGCGCCGACGGGTCCGGGGGGGCCGCCGGCACTTTCGGGGCGCTCGGGGTGTCGGGCGGCGGAAAGTGGCGCCGACGGGTCCGGGGGGGCCGCCGGCAATTTCGGGGCGCTCGGGGGGTCGGGCGGCGGAAAGTGGCGCCGACGGGTCCGGGGGGGCCGCCGGCACGTTCGGGGCGCTCGGGGGGTCGGGCTGCGGAAAGTGGCGCCGACGGGTCCGGGGGGGCCGCCGGCACGTTCGGGGCGCTCGGGGGGTCGGGCGGCGGAAAGTGGCGCCGACGGGTCCGGGGGGGCCGCCGGTACGTTCGGGGCGCTCGGGGGGTCGGGCGGCGGAAAGTGGCGCCGACGGGTCCGGGGGGGCCGCCGGCACGTTCGGGGCGCTCGGGGGGTCGGGCGGCGGAAAGTGGCGCCGACGGGTCCGGGGGGGCCGCCGGCACGTTCGGGGCGCTCGGGGGGTCGGGCGGCGGAAAGTGGCGCCGACGGGTCCGGGGGGGCCGCCGGCACTTTCGGGGCGCTCGGGGGGCCGGGCGGCGGAAAGTGGCGCCGCCGGGTCCGGGGGGGCCGCCGGCACTTTCGGGGCGCTCGGGGGGCCGGGCGGCGGATAGTGGCGCCGACGGGTCCGGGGGGACCGCCGGCACTTTCGGGGCGCTCGGGGGGTCGGGCGGCGGAAAGTGGCGCCGACGGGTCCGGGGGGGCCGCCGGCACTTTCGGGGCGCTCGGGGGGGTCGGGCGGCGGAAAGTGGCGCCGACGGGTCCGGGGGGGCCGCCGGCACTTTCGGGGCGCTCGGGGGGTCGGGCGGCGGAAAGTGGCGCCGACGGGTCCGGGGGGGCCGCCGGCACTTTCGGGGCGCTCGGGGGGTCGGGCGGCGGAAAGTGGCGCCGACGGATCCGGGGGGGCCGCCGGCACTTTCGGGGCGCTCGGGGGGTCGGGCGGCGGAAAGTGGCGCCGACGGGTCCGGGGGGGCCGCCGGCAGTTTCGGGGCGTTCGGGGGGTCGGGCGGCGGAAAGTGGCGCCGACGGGTCCGGGGGGGCCGCCGGCACTTTCGGGGCGCTCGGGGTGTCGGGCGGCGGAAAGTGGCGCCGACGGGTCCGGGGGGGCCGCCGGCACTTTCGGGGCGCTCGGGGGGTCGGGCGGCGGAAAGTGGCGCCGACGGGTCCGGGGGGGCCGCCGGCACTTTCGGGGCGCTCGGGGGGTCGGGCGGCGGAAAGTGGCGCCGACGGGTCCGGGGGGGCCGCCGGCACGTTCGGGGCGCTCGGGGGGTCGGGCGGCGGAAAGTGGCGCCGACGGGTCCGGGGGGGCCGCCGGCACGTTCGGGGCGCTCGGGGGGTCGGGCGGCGGAAAGTGGCGCCGACGGGTCCGGGGGGCCGCCGGCACGTTCGGGGCGCTCGGGGGGTCGGGCGGCGGAAAGTGGCGCCGACGGGTCCGGGGGGGCCGCCGGCACGTTCGGGGCGCTCGGGGGGTCGGGCGGCGGAAAGTGGCGCCGACGGGTTCGGGGGGGCCGCCGGCACTTTCGGGGCGCTCGGGGGGTCGGGCGGCGGAAAGTGGCGCCGACGGGTCCGGGGGGGGCAGCCGGCACTTTCGGGGCGCTCGGCGGGTCGGGCGGCGGAAAGTGGTGCCGACGGGTCCGGGGGGGCCGCCGGCACATTCGGGGCGCTCGGGGGGTCGGGCGGCGGAAAGTGGCGCCGATGGGTCCGGGGAGGCCGCCGGCACTTTCGGGGCGCTAGGAGGGTCGGGCGGCGGAAAGTGGCGCCAACGGGTCCGGGGGGGCCGCCGGCACTTTCGGGGCGCTAGGGGGGTCGGGCGGCGGAAAGTGGCGCCGAGGGGCCCGGGGGGCCGCCGGCAGTTTCGGGGCGCTCGGCGGGTCGCGCGGCGGAAAGTGGCGCCGGCGGGTCCGGGGGGGCCGCCGGCACTTTCGGGGCGCTCGGGGGGTCGGCCGGCGGAAAGTGGCGCAGACGGGTCCTGGGGGCCGCCGGCACTTTCGGGGCGCTCGGGTGGTCGGGCGGCGGAAAGTGGCGCCGACGGGTCCGGGGGGGCCGCCGGCACTTTCGGGGAGCTCGGGGGGTCGGGCGGCGGAAAGTGGCGCCGACGGGTCCGGGGGGGCCGCCGGCACTTTCGGGGCGCTCGGGGGGTCGGGCGGCGGAAATTGGCGCCGACGGGTCCGGGGGGGCAGCCGGCACTTTCGGGGCGCTCGGGGGGTCGGGCGGCGGAAAGTGGTGCCGACGGGTCCGGGGGGGCCGCCGGCACTTTCGGGGCGCTCGGGGGGTCGGGCGGCGGAAAGTGGCGCCGATGGGTCCGGGGGGGCCGCCGGCACTTTCGGGGCGCTCGGGGGGTCGGGCGGCGGAAAGTGGCGCCAACGGGTCCGGGGGGGCCGCAGGCACTTTCGGGGCGCTACGGGGGTCGGGCGGCGGAAAGTGGCGCCGACGGGTGCGGGGGGGCCGCAGGCACTTTCGGGGCGCTAGGGGGGTCGGGCGTCGGAAAGTGGCGCCGACGGGTCTGGGGGGGCCGCCGGCACTTTCGGGGCGCTCGGGGGGTCGGGCGGCAGAAAGTGGCGCCGACGGGTCCGGGGAGGCCGCCGGCACTTTCGGGGCGCTAGGGGGGTCGGGCGGCGGAAAGTGGCGCCGACGGGTCCGGGGGGGCCGCCGGCACTTTCGGGGTGCTCGGGGGGTCGGGCGGCGGAAAGTGGCGCCGACGGGTCCGGGGGGGCCGCAGGCACTTTCGGGGCGCTAGGGGGGTCGGGCGGCGGAATGTGGCGCCGACGGGTCCGGGGGGGCCGCCGGCACTTTCGGGGCGCTCGGGGGGTCGGGCGGCGGAAAGTGGCGCCGACGGGTCCGGGGGGTCCGCCGGCACTTTCGGGGCCCTCGGGGGGTCGGGCGGCGGAAAGTGGCGCCGACGGGTCCGGGGGGGCCGCCGGCACTTTCGGGGCGCTCGGGGGGTCGGGCGGCGAAAAGTGGCGCCGACGGGTCCGGGGGGTCCGCCGGCACTTTCGGGGCGCTCGGGGGGTCGGGCGGCGGAAAGTGGCGCCGACGGGCCCGGGGGGGCCTCCGGCACTTTCGGGACGCTCGGGGGGTCGGGCGGCGGAAAGTGGCGCCGACGGGTTCGATGGGCCCGCCGGCACTTTCGGGGCGCTCGGGGGGTCGGGCGGTGGAAAGTGGCGCCGACGGATCCGGGGGGGGCGCCGGCACTTTCGGGGCGCTAGGGGGGTCGGGCGGCGGAAAGTGGCGCCGACGGGTCCGGGGGGGCCGCCGGCAGTTTCGGGGCGCTCGGGGGTTGGGCGGCAGAAAGTGGCGCCCACAGGTCCGGGGGGGCCGCCGGCACTTTTCGGGGCGCTCGGGGGTCGGGCGGCGGAAAGTGGCGCCGACGGGTCCGGGAGGGCCGCCGGCACTTTCGGGGCGCTCGGGGGGTCGGGCGGCGGAAAGTTGCGCCGACGGGTCCGGGGGGGCCGCCGGCACTTTCGGGGCGCTCGGGGGGTCGGGCAGCGGAAAGTGGCGCCGACGGGTCCGGGGGTCCGCCGGCACTTTCGGGGCGCTCGGGGGGTCGGGCGGCGGAAAGTGGCGCCGACGGGTTCGGGGGGGCCGCCGGCACTTTCCGGGCGTTCAGGAGGTCGGGCGGCGGAAAGTGGCGCCGAGGGGCCCGGGGGGGCCGCCGGCAATTTCGGGGCGCTCGGGGGGTCGGGCGGCGGAAGGTGGCGCCGACGGGTCCGCGGGGGCAGCCGGCACTTTCGGGGCGCTCGGGAGGTCGGGCGGCGGAAAGTGGCGCCGACGGGCCGGGGGGGGCCGCCGGCACTTTCGGGGCGCTCGGGGGGTCGGGCGGCGGAAAGTGGCGCCGACGGGTCCGGGGAGGCCGCCGGCACTTTCGGGGCGCTCGGGGGGTCGGGCGGTGGAAAGTGGCGCAGACGGGCCGGGGGGGGCCGCCGGCGCTTTCGCGGCGCTCGGGGGGGTCGGGCGGCGGAAAGTGGCGCAGACGGGTCCGGGGAGGCCGCCGGCACTTTCGGGGCGCTAGGGGGGTCGGGCGGCGGAAAGTGGCGCCGACGGGTCCGGGGGGGCCGCCGGCACTTTCGGGGCGCTAGGGGGGTCGGGCGGCGGAAAGTGGCGCCGACGGGTCCGGGGGGGCCGCCGGCACTTTCGGGGCGCTCGGGGGGTCGGGCGGCGGAAAGTGGCGCAGACGGGTCCGGGGGGGCCGCCGGCACTTTCGGGGCGCTCGGGGGGTCGGGCGGCGGAAAGTGGCGCAGACGGGTCCGGGGGGGCCGCCGGCACTTTCGTGGCGCTCGGGGGGTCGGGCGGCGGAAAGTGGCGCCGACGGGTCCGGGGAGGCCGCCGGCACTTTCGGGGAGCTCGGGGGGTCGGGTGGCGGAAAGTGGCGCCGACGGGTCCGGGGGGGCCGCCGGCACTTTCGGGGCGCTCGGGGGGTCGGGCGGCGGAAAGTGGCGCCGACGGGTCCGGGGGGGCAGCCGGCACTTTTGGGGCGCTCGGGGGGTCGGGCGGCGGAAAGTGGTGCCGACGGGTCCGGGGGGGCCGCTGGCACTTTCGGGGCGCTCGGGGGGTCGGGCGGCGGAAAGTGGCGCCGACGGGTCCGGGGGGGCCGCCGGAACTTTCGGGGCGCTCGGGGGGTCGGGCGGCGGAAAGTGGCGCCGACGGGTCCGGGGGGGCCGCAGGCACTTTCGGGGCGCTAGGGGGGTCAGGCGGCGGAACGTGGCGCCGACGGGTCCGGGGGGGCCGCCGGCACTTTCGGGGTGCTAGGGGGGTCGGGCGGCGGAAAGTGGCGCCGACGGGTCCGGGGGGGCCGCCGGCACTTTCGGGGCACTCGGGGGGTCGGGCGGCGGAAAGTGGCGCAGACGGGTCCGGGGGGGCCGCCGGCACTTTCGGGGCGCTCGGGGGGTCGGGCGGCGGAAAGTGGCGCCGACGGGTCCGGGGGGGCAGCCGGCACTTTCGGGGCGCTCGGGGGGTCGCGCGGCGGAAAGTGGCGCCGACGGGTCCGGGGGGGCCGCCGGCACTTTCGGGGTGCTCGGGGGGTCGGGCGGCGGAAAGTGGCGCCGACGGGTCCGGGGGGGCCGCAGGCACTTTCGGGGCGCTAGGGGGGTCGGGCGGCGGAATGTGGCGCCGACGGGTCCGGGGGGGCCGCCGGCACTTTCGGGGCGCTCGGGGGGTCGGGCGGCGGAAAGTGGCGCCGACGGGTCCGGGGGGTCCGCCGGCACTTTCGGGGCCCTCGGGGGGTCGGGCGGCGGAAAGTGGCGCCGACGGGTCCGGGGGGGCCGCCGGCACTTTCGGGGCGCTCGGGGGGTCGGGCGGCGAAAAGTGGCGCCGACGGGTCCGGGGGGTCCGCCGGCATTTTCGGGGCGCTCGGGGGGTCGGGCGGCGGAAAGTGGCGCCGACGGGCCCGGGGGGGCCTCCGGCACTTTCGGGACGCTCGGGGGGTCGGGCGGCGGAAAGTGGCGCCGACGGGTCGGGGGGGCCGCGGGCACTTTCGGGGCGCTCGGGGGGTCGGGCGGCGGAAAGTGGCGCCGACGGGTTCGATGGGCCCGCCGGCACTTTCGGGGAGCTCGGGGGGTCCGGCGGCGGAAAGTGGCGCCGACGGGTCCGGGGGGGGCGCCGGCACTTTCGGGGCGCTCGGGGGGTCGGGCGGCGGAAAGTGGCGCCGACGGGTCCGGGGGGCGCAGCCGGCACTTTCGGGGCGCTCGGGGGGTCGGGCGGTAGAAAGTGGCGCCGATGGGTCCGGGGGAGCCGCCGGCACTTTCGGGGCGCTCGGGGGGTCGGGCGGCGGAAAGTGGCCCCGACGGGTCCGGGGGGGCCGCCGGCACTTTCGGGGTGCTCGGGGGGTCGGGTGGCGGAAAGTGGCGCAGACGGGCCGGGGGGGCCGCTGGCACTTTCGGGGCGCTCGGGGGGTCGGGCGGCGGAAAGTGGCGCCGACGGGTCCGGGGGGGCCGCCGGCACTTTCGGGGAGCTCGGGGGGTCGGGCAGCCGAAAGTGGCGCCGACGGGTCCGGGGGGGGCAGCCGGCACTTTCGGGGCGCTCGGCGGGTCAGGCGGCGGAAAGTGGTGCCGACGGGTCCGGGGGGGCCGCCGGCACATTCGGGGCGCTCGGGGGGTCGGGCGGCGGAAAGTGGCGCAGACGGGCTGGGGGGGGCCGCCGGCACTTTCGGGGCGCTCGGGGGGTCGGGGTGGCGGAAAGTGGCGCCGACGGGTCCGGGGGGGCCGCCGGCACTTTCGGGGAGCTCGGGGGGTCGGGCGGCGGAAAGTGGCCAGACGGGCCGGGGGGGGGCCGCCGGCACTTTCGGGGCGCTCGGGGGGTCGGGCGGCGGAAAGTGGCGCAGACGGGCCGGGGGGGGCCGCCGGCACTTTCGGGGCGCTCGGGGCGTCGGGCGGCGGAAAGTGGCGCCGACGGGCCCGGGGGGGCCGCCGGCACTTTCGGGGCGCTCGGGGGGTCGGGCGGCGAAAAGTGGCGCCGACGGGTCCGGGGGGTCCGCCGGCACTTTCGGGGCGCTCGGGGGGTCGGGCGGCGGAAAGTGGCGCCGACGGGTCCGGGGGGGCCGCCGGCACTTTCGGGGCGCTAGGGGGTCGGGCGGCGGAAAGTGGCGCCGACGGGTTCGAGGGGCCCGCCGGCACTTTCGGGGCGCTCGGGGGGTCGGGTGGCGGAAAGTGGCGCCGACGGGTCCGGGGGGGGCGCCGGCACTTTCGGGGCGCTAGGGGGGTCGGGCGGCGGAAAGTGGCGTCGACGGGTACGGGGGGCCGCCGGCACTTTCGGGGCGCTCGGGGGGTCGGGCGGCGGAAAGTGGCGCCGACGGGTTCGGGGGGGGCCGCCGGAACTTTCCGGGCGTTCAGGGGGTCAGGCGGCGGAAAGTGGCGGCGAGGGGCCCCGGGGGCCGCCGGCAGTTTCGGGGCGCTCGGGGGGTCGGGCGGCGGAAAGTGGCGCCGGCGGGTCCGGTGGGGCCGCCGGCACTTTCGGGGCGCTCGGGAGGTCGGGCGGCGGAAAGTGGCGCCGACGGGTCCGGGGGGGCCGCCGGCACTTTCGGGGTGCGCGGGGGCTGGGGCGGCGGATAGTGGCGCCGAGGGGCCCGGGGGGGCCGCCGGCACTTTCGGGGCGCTCGGGGGGTCGGGCGGCGGAAAGTGGCGCCGACGGGTCCGGGGGGGCCGCCGGCACTTTCGGGGCGCTCGGGGGGGTCGGGCGGCGGAAAATGGCGCAGACGGGCCGGGGGGGGCCGCCGGCACTTTCGGGGCGCTTGGGGGGTCGGGCGGCGGAAAGTGGCGCAGACGGGCCGGGGGGGCCGCCGGCACTTTCGGGGCGCTCGGGGGGTCGGGCGGCGGAAAGTGGCCCCGACGGGTCCGGGGGGGCCGCCGGCATTTTCGGGGCGCTCGGGGGCTCGGGCAGCGGAAAGTGGCGCAGACGGGCCGGGGGGGGCCGCCGGCACTTTCGGGGCGCTCGGGGGGTCGGGCGGCGGAAAGTGGCGCCGACGGGTCCGGGGGGGCCGCCGGCACTTTCGGGGCGCTCGGGGGGTCGGGCGGCGGAAAGTGGCGCCGACGGGTCCGGGGGGGCCGCCGGCAGTTTCGGGGAGCTCGGGGGGTCGGGCGGCGGAAAGTGGCGCCGACGGGTCCGGGGGGGCCGCCGGCACATTCGGGGCGCTCGGGGGGTCGGGCGGCGGAAAGTGGCGCCGACGGGTCCGGGGGGCGCAGCCGGCACTTTCGGGGCGCTCGGGGGGTCGGGCGGCGGAAAGTGGTGCCGACGGGTCCGGGGGGGCCGCCGGCACTTTCGGGGCGCTCGGGGGGTCGGGCGGCGGAAAGTGGCCCCGACGGGTCCGGGGGGGCCGCCGGCACTTTCGGGGCGCTCGGGGGGTCGGGCGGCGGAAAGTGGCGCAGACGGGCCGGGGGGGGCCGCCGGCACTTTCGGGGCGCTCGGGGGGTCGGGCGGCGGAAAGTGGCGCCGACGGGTCCGGGGGGGCCGCCGGCACTTTCGGGGAGCTCGGGGGGTCGGGTGGCGGAAAGTGGCGCCGACGGGTCCGGGGGGGCCGCCGGCACTTTCGGGGCGCTCGGGGGGTCGGGCGGCGGAAAGTGGCGCCGACGGGTCCGGGGGGGGCAGCCGGCACTTTCGGGGCGCTCGGGGGGTCGGGCGGCGGAAAGTGGTGCCGACGGGTCCGGGGGGGCCGCCGGCACTTTCGGGGCGCTCGGGGGGTCGGGCGGCGGAAAGTGGCGCCGACGGGTCCGGGGGGGCCGCCGGCACTTTCGGGGCGCTCGGGGGGTCGGGCGGCGGAAAGTGGCGCCGACGGGTCCGGGGGGGCAGCCGGCACTTTCGGGGCGCTCGGGGGTTCAGGCAGCGGAAAGTGGCGCCGACGGTTCCGGGGGGGCCGCCGGCACTTTCGGGGCGCTCGGGGGGTCGGGCGGCGGAAAGTGGCGCCGACGGGTCCGGGGGGGCCGCCGGCACTTTCGGGGCGCTCGGGGGGTCGGGCGGCGGAAAGTGGCGCAGACGGGCCGGGGGGGGCCGCCGGCACTTTCGGAGCGCTCGGGGGGTCGGGCGGCGGAAAGTGGCCCCGACGGGTCCGGGGGGGCCGCCGGCATTTTCGGGGCGCTCGGGGCGTCGGGCAGCGGAAAGTGGCGAAGACGGGCCGGGGGGGGCCGCCGGCACTTTCGGGGCGCTCGGGGGGTCGGGCGGCGGAAAGTGGCACCGAAGGGTCCGGGGGGGCCGCCGGCACTTTCGGGGCGCTCGGGGGGTCGGGCGGCCGAAAGTGGCGCCGACGGGTCCGGGGGGGCCGCCGGCACTTTCGGGGAGCTCGGGGGGTCGGGCGGCGGAAAGTGGCGCCGACGGGTCCGGGGGGGCCGCCGGCACATTCGGGGCGCTCGGGGGGTCGGGCGGCGGAAAGTGGCGCCGACGGGTCCGGGGGGCGCAGCCGGCACTTTCGGGGCGCTCGGGGGGTCGGGCGGCGGAAAGTGGTGCCGACGGGTCCGGGGGGGCCGCCGGCACTTTCGGGGCGCTCGGGGGGTCGGGCGGCGGAAAGTGGCCCCGACGGGTCCGGGGGGGCCGCCGGCACTTTCGGGGCGCTCGGGGGGTCGGGCGGCGGAAAGTGGCGCAGACGGGCCGGGGGGGGCCGCCGGCACTTTCGGGGCGCTCGGGGGGTCGGGCGGCGGAAAGTGGCGCCGACGGGTCCGGGGGGGCCGCAGGCACTTTCGGGGAGCTCGGGGGCTCGGGTGGCGGAAAGTGGCGCCGACGGGTCCGGGGGGGCCGCCGGCACTTTCGGGGCGCTCGGGGGGTCGGGCGGCGGAAAGTGGCGCCGACGGGTCCGGGGGGGGCCGCCTGCAGTTTCGGGGCGCTCGGCGGGTCGGGCGGCGGAAAGTGCCGCCGGCGGGTCCGGGGGGGCCGCCGGCACTTTCGGGGCGCTCGGGAGGTCGGGCGGCGGAAAGTGGCGCCGACGGGTCCGGGGGGGCCGCCGGCACTTTCGGGGCGCGCGGGGGGTGGGGCGGCGGATAGTGGCGCTGAGGGGCCTGGGGGGGCCGCCGGCACTTTCGGGGCGCTCGGGGGGTCGGGCGGCGGAAAGTGGCGCCGACGGGTCCGGGGCGGCAGCCGGCACTTTCGGGGCGCTCGGGGGGTCAGGCGGCGGAAAGTGGCGCCGACGGTTCCGGGGGGGCCGCCGGCACTTTCGGGGTGCTCGGGGGGTCGGGCGGTGGAAAGTGGCGTCGACGGGTCCGGGGGGGCCGCCGGCACTTTCGGGGCGCTCGGGGGGTCGGGCGGCGGAAAGTGGCGCAGACGGGCCGGGGGGGGCCGCCGGCACTTTCGGGGCGCTCGGGGGGTCGGGCGGCGGAAAGTGGCGCCGACGGGTCCGGGGGGGCCGCCGGCACTTTCGGGGCGCTCGGGGGGTCGGGCGGCGGAAAGTGGCGCCGACGAGTCCGGGGGGGCAGCCGGCACTTTCGGGGCGCTCGGGGGGTCGGGCGGCGGAAAGTGGTGCCGACGGGTCCGGGGGGGCCGCCGGCACTTTCGGGGCACTCGGGGGGTCGGGCGGCGGAAAGTGGCGCCGGCGGGTCCGGGGGGGCTGCCGGCACTTTCGTGGCGCTCGGGGGGTCGGGCGGCGGAAAGTGGCGCAGACGGGCCGGGGGGGGGCCGCCGGCACTTTCGGGGCGCTCGGGGGGTCGGGCGGCGGAAAGTGGCGCCGACGGGTCCGGGGGGGCCGCCGGCACTTTCAGGGCGCTCGGGGGGTCGGGCGGCGGAAAGTGGCGCCGACGGGTCCGGGGGGGCAGCCGGCACTTTCGGGGCGCTCGGGGGGTCGGGCGGCGGAAAGTGGCGCCGACGGGTCCGGGGGGGCCGCCGGCACTTTCGGGGCGCTAGGGGGGTCGGGCGGCGGAAAGTGTCGCCGACGGGTCCGGGGGGGCCGCCGGTAGTTTCGGGGCACTCGGGGGTCGGGCGGCGGAAAGTGGCGCCGATGGATCCGGGGGGGCCGCCGGCACTTTCGGGGCGCTAGGGGGGTCGGGCGGCGGAAAGTGGCGCCGACGGGTCTGGGGGGCCGCCGGCACTTTCGGGGCGCTCGGGGGGTCGGGCGGCGGAAAGTGGCGCTGACGGGTCCGGGGAGGCCGCCGGCACTTTCGGGGCGCTAGGGGGGTCGGGTGGCGGAAAGTGGTGCCGACGGGTTCGGGGTGACCGCCGGCACTTTCGGGGCACTCGGGGGGTCGGGCGGCGGAAAGTGGCGCCGGCGGGTCCGGGGGGGCTGCCGGCACTTTCGTGGCGCTCGGGGGGTCGGGCGGCGGAAAGTGGCGCAGACGGGCCGGGGGGGGGCCGCCGGCACTTTCGGGGCGCTCGGGGGGTCGGGCGGCGGAAAGTGGCGCCGACGGGTCCGGGGGGGCCGCCGGCACTTTCAGGGCGCTCGGGGGGTCGGGCGGCGGAAAGTGGCGCCGACGGGTCCGGGGGGGCAGCCGGCACTTTCGGGGCGCTCGGGGGGTCGGGCGGCGGAAAGTGTCGCCGACGGGTCCGGGGGGGCCGCCGGTAGTTTCGGGGCACTCGGGGGTCGGGCGGCGGAAAGTGGCGCCGATGGATCCGGGGGGGCCGCCGGCACTTTCGGGGCGCTAGGGGGGTCGGGCGGCGGAAAGTGGCGCCGACGGGTCTGGGGGGCCGCCGGCACTTTCGGGGCGCTCGGGGGGTCGGGCGGCGGAAAGTGGCGCTGACGGGTCCGGGGAGGCCGCCGGCACTTTCGGGGCGCTAGGGGGGTCGGGTGGCGGAAAGTGGTGCCGACGGGTTCGGGGTGGCCGCCGGCACTTTCGGGGCGCTCGGGGGCCGGGCGGCGGTAAGTTGCGCCGACGGGTTCGGGGGGGCCGCCGGCACTTTCGGGGCGCTCGGGGGGTCGGGCGGCGGAATGTGGCGCCGACGGGTCCGGGGGGCCCGCCGGCACTTTCGGGGCGCTCGGGGGGTCGGGCGGCGGAAAGTGGCGCCGACGGGTCCGGGGGGGCCGCCGGCACTTTCGGGGCGCTCGGGGGGTCGAGCGGCGGAAAGTGGCGCCGACGGGTCCGGGGGGGCCGCCGGCACTTTCGGGGCGCTCGGGGGGTCGGGCGGCGTAATGTGGCGCCGACGGGTCTGGGGGGGCCGCCGGCACTTTCGGGGCGCTCGGGGGGTCGGGCGGCGGAAAGTGGCGCCGACGGGTCCGGGGGGGCCGCCGGCACTTTCGGGGCGTTCAGGGGGTCAGGCGGCGGAAAGTGGCGCCGAGGGGCCCGGGGGGCCGCCGGCAGTTTCGGGGCGCTCGGGGGGTCGGGCGGCGGAAAGTGGCGCCGACGGGTCCGGGGGGCCGCCGGCACTTTCGGGGCGCTAGGGGGGTCGGGCGGCGGAAAGTGGCGCCGACGGGTCCGGGGGGGCCGCCGGCACTTTCGGGGCGCTCGGGGGGTCGGGCGGCGGAAAGTGTCGCCGACGGGTCCGGGGGGGCCGCCGGCACTTTCGGGGCGCTCGGGGGGGTCGGGCGGCGGAAAGTGGCGCCGACGGGTCCGGGGGGGCCGCCGGCAGTTTCGGGGCGCTCGGGGGGTCGGGCGGCGGAAAGTTGCGCCGACGGGTCCGGGGGGGCCGCCGGCACTTTCGGGGCGCTCGGGGGGTCGGGCGGCGGAAAGTGGCGCCGACGGGTACGGGGGGCCGCCGGCACTTTCGGGGCGCTCGGGGGGTCGGGCGGCGGAAAGTGGCGCCGACGGGTTCGGGGGGGCCGCCGGCACTTTCCGGGCGTTCAGGGGGTCAGGCGGCGGAAAGTGGCGCCGAGGGGCCCGGGGGGCCGCCGGCACTTTCGGGGTGCGCGGGGGGTGGGGCGGCGGATAGTGTCGCCGACGGGTCCGGGGGGGCCGCCGGCAGTTTCGGGGCACTCGGGGGTCGGGCGGCGGAAAGTGGCGCCGATGGATCCGGGGGGGCCGCCGGCACTTTCGGGGCGCTAGGGGGGTTGGGCGGCGGAAAGTGGCGCCGACGGGTCTGGGGGGCCGCTGGCACTTTCGGGGCGCTCGGGGGGTCGGGCGGCGGAAAGTGGCGCTGACGGGTCCGGGGAGGCCGCCGGCACTTTCGGGGCGCTAGGGGGGTCGGGTGGCGGAAAGTGGTGCCGACGGGTTCGGGGTGGCCGCCGGCACTTTCGGGGCGCTCGGGGGCCGGGCGGCGGTAAGTTGCGCCGACGGGTTCGGGGGGGCCGCCGGCACTTTCGGGGTGCGCGGGGGGTGGGGCGGCGGATAGTGTCGCCGACGGGTCCGGGGGGGCCGCCGGCAGTTTCGGGGCACTCGGGGGTCGGGCGGCGGAAAGTGGCGCCGATGGATCCGGGGGGGCCGCCGGCACTTTCGGGGCGCTAGGGGGGTCGGGCGGCGGAAAGTGGCGCCGACGGGTCTGGGGGGCCGCTGGCACTTTCGGGGCGCTCGGGGGGTCGGGCGGCGGAAAGTGGCGCTGACGGGTCCGGGGAGGCCGCCGGCGCTTTCGCGGCGCTCGGGGGGTCGGGCGGCGGAAAGTGGCGCAGACGGGTCCGGGGAGGCCGCCGGCACTTTCGGGGCGCTAGGGGGGTCGGGCGGCGGAAAGTGGCGCCGACGGGTCCGGGGGGGCCGCCGGCACTTTCGGGGCGCTAGGGGGGTCGGGCGGCGGAAAGTGGCGCCGACGGGTCCGGGGGGGCCGCCGGCACTTTCGGGGCGCTCGGGGGGTCGGGCGGCGGAAAGTGGCGCAGACGGGTCCGGGGGGGCCGCCGGCACTTTCGGGGCGCTCGGGGGGTCGGGCGGCGGAAAGTGGCGCAGACGGGTCCGGGGGGGCCGCCGGCACTTTCGGGGCGCTCGGGGGGTCGGGCGGCGGAAAGTGGCGCCGACGGGTCCGGGGAGGCCGCCGGCACTTTCGGGGAGCTCGGGGGGTCGGGTGGCGGAAAGTGGCGCCGACGGGTCCGGGGGGGCCGCCGGCACTTTCGGGGCGCTCGGGGGGTCGGGCGGCGGAAAGTGGCGCCGACGGGTCCGGGGGGGCAGCCGGCACTTTTGGGGCGCTCGGGGGGTCGGGCGGCGGAAAGTGGTGCCGACGGGTCCGGGGGGGCCGCTGGCACTTTCGGGGCGCTCGGGGGGTCGGGCGGCGGAAAGTGGCGCCGACGGGTCCGGGGGGGCCGCCGGAACTTTCGGGGCGCTCGGGGGGGTCGGGCGGCGGAAAGTGGCGCCGACGGGTCCGGGGGGGCCGCAGGCACTTTCGGGGCGCTAGGGGGGTCAGGCGGCGGAACGTGGCGCCGACGGGTCCGGGGGGGCCGCCGGCACTTTCGGGGCGCTCGGGGGGTCGGGCGGCGGAAAGTGGCGCCGACGGGTCCGGGGGGTCCGCCGGCACTTTCGGGGCCCTCGGGGGGTCGGGCGGCGGAAAGTGGCGCCGACGGGTCCGGGGGGGCCGCCGGCACTTTCGGGGCGCTCGGGGGGTCGGGCGGCGAAAAGTGGCGCCGACGGGTCCGGGGGGTCCGCCGGCACTTTCGGGGCGCTCGGGGGGTCGGGCGGCGGAAAGTGGCGCCGACGGGCACGGGGGGGCCTCCGGCACTTTCGGGGCGCTCGAGGGGTCGGGCGGCGGAAAGTGGCGCCGACGGGTCCGGGGGGGCCGCCGGCACTTTCGGGGCGCTCGGGGGGGTCGGGCGGCGGAAAGTGGCGCCGACGGGTTCGATGGGCCCTCCGGCATTTTGGGGCGCTCGGGGGGTCGGGCGGTGGAAAGTGGCGCCGACGGGTCCGGGGGGGGGCGCCGGCACTTTCGGGGCGCTAGGGGGGGTCGGGCGGCGGAAAGTGGCGCCGACGGGTCCGGGGGGGCCGCCGGCAGTTTCGGGGCGCTCGGGGGTTGGGCGGCAGAAAGTGGCGCCGACAGGTCCGGGGGGGCCGCCGGCACTTTCGGGGCGCTCGGGGGTCGGGCGGCGGAAAGTGGCGCCGACGGGTCCGGGAGGGCCGCCGGCACTTTCGGGGCGCTCGGGGGGTCGGGCGGCGGAAAGTTGCGCCGACGGGTCCGGGGGGGCCGCCGGCACTTTCGGGGCGCTCGGGGGGTCGGGCAGCGGAAAGTGGCGCCGACGGGTCCGGGGGTCCGCCGGCACTTTCGGGGCGCTCGGGGGGTCGGGCGGCGGAAAGTGGCGCCGACGGGTTCGGGGGGGCCGCCGGCACTTTCCGGGCGTTCAGGAGGTCGGGCGGCGGAAAGTTGCGCCGAGGGGCCCGGGGGGGCCGCCGGCAATTTCGGGGCGCTCGGGGGGTCGGGCGGCGGAAGGTGGCGCCGACGGGTCCGCGGGGGCAGCCGGCACTTTCGGGGCGCTCGGGAGGTCGGGCGGCGGAAAGCGGCGCCGACGGGTCCGGGGGGGCCGCCGGCACTTTCGGGGCGCTCGGGGGGGGTCGGGCGGCGGAAAGTGGCGCAGACGGGCCGGGGGGGGCCGCCGGCACTTTCGGGGCGCTCGGGGGGTCGGGCGGCGGAAAGTGGCGCAGACGGGCCGGGGGGGGCCGCCGGCACTTTCGGGGCGCTCGAGGGGTCGGGCGGCGGAAAGTGGCGCCGACGGGTCCGGGGGGGCCCGGCACTTTCGGGGCGCTCGGGGGGTCGGGCGGCGAAAAGTGGCGCCGCCGGGTCCGGGGGGGCTGCCGGCACTTTCGTGGCGCTCGGGGGGTCAGGCGGCGGAAAGTGGCCCCGACGGGTCTGGGGGGGCCGCCGGCACTTTCGGGGCGATCGGGGGGTCGGGCGGCGGAAAGTGGCGCAGACGGGCCGGGGGGGGCCGCCGGCACTTTCGGGGCGCTCGGGGGGTCGGGCGGCGGAAAGTGGCGCCGACGGGTCCGGGGGGGCAGCCGGCACTTTCGGGGCGCTCGGGGGGTCGGGCGGCGGAAAGTGGCGCCGACGGGTCCGGGGAGGCCGCCGGCACTTTCCGGGCGTTCAGGAGGTCGGGCGGCGGAAAGTTGCGCCGAGGGGCCCGGGGGGGCCGCCGGCAATTTCGGGGCGCTCGGGGGGTCGGGCGGCGGAAAGTGGCGCCGACGGGTCCGGGGAGGCCGCCGGCACTTTCGGGGCGCTCGGGGGGTCGGGCGGCGGAAAGTGGCGCAGACGGGCCGGGGGGGGCCGCCGGCGCTTTCGCGGCGCTCGGGGGGTCGGGCGGCGGAAAGTGGCGCAGACGGGTCCGGGGAGGCCGCCGGCACTTTCGGGGCGCTAGGGGGGTCGGGCGGCGGAAAGTGGCGCCGACGGGTCCGGGGGGGCCGCCGGCACTTTCGGGGCGCTAGGGGGGTCGGGCGGCGGAAAGTGGCGCCGACGGGTCCGGGGGGGCCGCCGGCACTTTCGGGGCGCTCGGGGGGTCGGGCGGCGGAAAGTGGCGCAGACGGGTCCGGGGGGGCCGCCGGCACTTTCGGGGCGCTCGGGGGGTCGGGCGGCGGAAAGTGGCGCAGACGGGTCCGGGGGGGGCCGCCGGCACTTTCGGGGCGCTCGGGGGGGTCGGGCGGCGGAAAGTGGCGCAGACGGGTCCGGGGGGGCCGCCGGCACTTTCGGGGAGCTCGGGGGGTCGGGTGGCGGAAAGTGGCGCCGACGGGTCCGGGGGGGGCCGCTGGCACTTTCGGGGCGCTCGGGGGGTCGGGCGGCGGAAAGTGGCGCCGACGGGTCCGGGGGGGCAGCCGGCACTTTTGGGGCGCTCGGGGGGTCGGGCGGCGGAAAGTGGTGCCGACGGGTCCGGGGGGGCCGCTGGCACTTTCGGGGCGCTCGGGGGGTCGGGCGGCGGAAAGTGGCGCCGACGGGTCCGGGGGGGGCCGCCGGAACTTTCGGGGCGCTCGGGGGGTCGGGCGGCGGAAAGTGGCGCCGACGGGTCCGGGGGGGCCGCAGGCACTTTCGGGGCGCTAGGGGGGTCAGGCGGCGGAACGTGGCGCCGACGGGTCCGGGGGGGCCGCCGGCACTTTCGGGGCGCTCGGGGGGTCGGGCGGCGGAAAGTGGCGCCGACGGGTCCGGGGGGTCCGCCGGCACTTTCGGGGCCCTCGGGGGGTCGGGCGGCGGAAAGTGGCGCCGACGGGTCCGGGGGGGCCGCCGGCACTTTCGGGGCGCTCGGGGGGTCGGGCGGCGGAAAGTGGCGCCGACGGGCACGGGGGGGCCTCCGGCACCTTCGGGGCGCTCGAGGGGTCGGGCGGCGGAAAGTGGCGCCGACGGGTCCGGGGGGGCCGCCGGCACTTTCGGGGCGCTCGGGGGGTCGGGCGGCGGAAACTGGCGCCGACGGGTTCGATGGGCCCTCCGGCACTTTCGGGGCGCTCGGGGGGTCGGGCGGTGGAAAGTGGCGCCGACGGGTCCGGGGGGGGGGCGCCGGCACTTTCGGGGCGCTAGGGGGGTCGGGCGGTGGAAAGTGGCGCCGACGGGTCCGGGGGGGCCGCCGGCAGTTTCGGGGCGCTCGGGGGTTGGGCGGCAGAAAGTGGCGCCGACAGGTCCGGGGGGGCCGCCGGCACTTTCGGGGCGCTCGGGGGTCGGGCGGCGGAAAGTGGCGCCGACGGGTCCGGGAGGGCCGCCGGCACTTTCGGGGCGCTCGGGGGGTCGGGCGGCGGAAAGTTGCGCCGACGGGTCCGGGGGGGCCGCCGGCACTTTCGGGGCGCTCGGGGGGTCGGGCAGCGGAAAGTGGCGCCGACGGGTCCGGGGGTCCGCCGGCACTTTCGGGGCGCTCGGGGGGTCGGGCGGCGGAAAGTGGCGCCGACGGGTTCGGGGGGGCCGCCGGCACTTTCCGGGCGTTCAGGAGGTCGGGCGGCGGAAAGTTGCGCCGAGGGGCCCGGGGGGGCCGCCGGCAATTTCGGGGCGCTCGGGGGGTCGGGCGGCGGAAGGTGGCGCCGACGGGTCCGCGGGGGCAGCCGGCACTTTCGGGGCGCTCGGGAGGTCGGGCGGCGGAAAGCGGCGCCGACGGGTCCGGGGGGGCCGCCGGCACTTTCGGGGCGCTCGGGGGGGTCGGGCGGCGGAAAGTGGCGCAGACGGGCCGGGGGGGGCCGCCGGCACTTTCGGGGCGCTCGGGGGGTCGGGCGGCGGAAAGTGGCGCAGACGGGCCGGGGGGGGCCGCCGGCACTTTCGGGGCGCTCGAGGGGTCGGGCGGCGGAAAGTGGCGCCGACGGGTCCGGGGGGGCCCGGCACTTTCGGGGCGCTCGGGGGGTCGGGCGGCGAAAAGTGGCGCCGACGGGTCCGGGGGGGCTGCCGGCACTTTCGTGGCGCTCGGGGCGTCGGGCGGCGGAAAGTGGCGCCGACGGGCCCGGGGGGGCCTCCGGCACTTTCAGGGTGCTCGGGGGGTCAGGCGGCGGAAAGTGGCCCCGACGGGTCCGCGGGGGCCGCCGGCACTTTCGGGGCGCTCGGGGGGTCGGGCGGCGGAAAGTGGCGCAGACGGGCCGGAGGGGGCCGCCGGCACTTTCGGGGCGCTCGGGGGGTCGGGCGGCGGAAAGTGGCGCCGACGGGTCCGGGGGGGCAGCCGGCACTTTCGGGGCGCTCGGGGGGTCGGGCGGCGGAAAGTGGCGCCGACGGGTCCGGGGAGGCCGCCGGCACTTTCGGGGCGCTCGGGGGGTCGGGCGGCGGAAAGTGGCGCAGACGGGCCGGGGGGGGCCGCCGGCGCTTTCGCGGCGCTCGGGGGGTCGGGCGGCGGAAAGTGGCGCAGACGGGCCGGGGGGGGCCGCCGGCCCTTTCGGGGCGCTCGGGGGGTCGGGCGGCGGAAAGTGGCGCCGACGGGTCCGGGGGGGCCCGGCACTTTTGGGCGCTCGGGGGGTCGGCTGGCGAAAAGTGGCGCCGACGGGTCCGGGGGGGCCGCCGGCACTTTCGTGGCGCTCGGGGGGTTGGGCGGCGGAAAGTGGCGCCGACGGTCCCGGGGGGGCCTCCGGCACTTTCGGGGCACTCGGGGGATCGGGCGGCGGAAAGTGGCCCCGACGGGTCCGTGGGGGCCTCCGGCACTTTCGGGGCGCTCGGGGGGTCGGGCGGCGGAAAGTGGCGCAGACGGGCCGGGGGGGGCCGCCGGCACTTTCGGGGCGCTCGGGGGGTCGGGCGGCGGAAAGTGGCGCCGACGGGTCCGGGGGGGCCGCCGGCACTTTCGGGGCGCTCGGGGGGTCGGGCGGCGGAAAATGGCGCCGACGGGTCCGGGGGGGCCGCCGGCACTTTCGGGGAGCTCGGGGGGTCAGGCGGCGGAAAGTGGCGCCGACGGGTCCGGGGGGGCCGCCGGCACTTTCGGGGCGCTCGGGGGGTCGGGCGGCGGAAAGTGGCGCCGACGGGTCCGGGGGGGCAGCCGGCACTTTCGGGGCGCTCGGGGGGTCGGGCGGCGGAAAGTGGCGCCGACGGGTCCGGGGGGGCCTCCGGCACTTTCGGGGCACTCGGGGGATCGGGCGGCGGAAAGTGGCCCCGACGGGTCCGTGGGGGCCTCCGGCACTTTCGGGGCGCTCGGGGGGTCGGGCGGCGGAAAGTGGCGCAGACGGGCCGGGGGGGGCCGCCGGCACTTTCGGGGCGCTCGGGGGGTCGGGCGGCGGAAAGTGGCGCCGACGGGTCCGGGGGGGCCGCCGGCACTTTCGGGGCGCTCGGGGGGTCGGGCGGCGGAAAATGGCGCCGACGGGTCCGGGGGGGCCGCCGGCACTTTCGGGGAGCTCGGGGGGTCAGGCGGCGGAAAGTGGCGCCGACGGGTCCGGGGGGGCCGCCGGCACTTTCGGGGCGCTCGGGGGGTCGGGCGGCGGAAAGTGGCGCCGACGGGTCCGGGGGGGCAGCCGGCACTTTCGGGGCGCTCGGGGGGTCGGGCGGCGGAAAGTGGCGCCGACGGGTCCGGGGGGGCCGCCGGCACTTTCGGGGCGCTCGGGGGGTCGGGCGGCGGAAAATGGCGCCGACGGGTCCGGGGGGGCCGCCGGCACTTTCGGGGAGCTCGGGGGGTCAGGCGGCGGAAAGTGGCGCCGACGGGTCCGGGGGGGCCGCCGGCACTTTCGGGGCGCTCGGGGGGTCGGGCGGCGGAAAGTGGCGCCGACGGGTCCGGGGGGGCAGCCGGCACTTTCGGGGCGCTCGGGGGGTCGGGCGGCGGAAAGTGGCGCCGACGGGTCCGGGGGGGCCGTCGGCACTTTCGGGGCGCTCGGGGGGTCGGGCGGCGGAAAGTGGCGCCGACGGGTCCGGGGGGCCGCAGGCACTTTCGGGGCGCTCGGGGGGTCGGGCGGCGGAAAGTGGCGCCGACGGGTCCGGGGGGGCCGACGGCACTTTCGGGGCGCTCGGGGGGTCGGGCGGCGGAAAGTGGCGCCGATGGGTCCGGGGAGGCCGCCGGCACTTTCGGGGCGCTAGGAGGGTCGGTCGGCGGAAAGTGGCGCCGATGGGTCCGGGGGGGCCGCCGGCACTTTCGGGGCGCTAGGGGGGTCGGGCGGCGGAAAGTGGCGCCGAGGGGCCGGGGGGGGCCGCCGGCCCTTTCGGGGCGCTCGGGGGGTCGGGCGGCGGAAAGTGGCGCCGACGGGTCCGGGGGGGCCCGGCACTTTTGGGCGCTCGGGGGGTCGGCTGGCGAAAAGTGGCGCCGACGGGTCCGGGGGGGCCGCCGGCACTTTCGTGGCGCTCGGGGGGTTGGGCGGCGGAAAGTGGCGCCGACGGTCCCGGGGGGGCCTCCGGCACTTTCGGGGCACTCGGGGGATCGGGCGGCGGAAAGTGGCCCCGACGGGTCCGTGGGGGCCTCCGGCACTTTCGGGGCGCTCGGGGGGTCGGGCGGCGGAAAGTGGCGCAAACGGGCCGGGGGGGGCCGCCGGCACTTTCGGGGCGCTCGGGGGGTCGGGCGGCGGAAAGTGGCGCCGACGGGTCCGGGGGGGCCGCCGGCACTTTCGGGGCGCTCGGGGGGTCGGGCGGCGGAAAATGGCGCCGACGGGTCCGGGGGGGGCCGCCGGCACTTTCGGGGAGCTCGGGGGGTCAGGCGGCGGAAAGTGGCGCCGACGGGTCCGGGGGGGCCGCCGGCACTTTCGGGGCGCTCGGGGGGTCGGGCGGCGGAAAGTGGCGCCGACGGGTCCGGGGGGGCAGCCGGCACTTTCGGGGCGCTCGGGGGGTCGGGCGGCGGAAAGTGGCGCCGACGGGTCCGGGGGGGCCTCCGGCACTTTCGGGGCACTCGGGGGATCGGGCGGCGGAAAGTGGCCCCGACGGGTCCGTGGGGGCCTCCGGCACTTTCGGGGCGCTCGGGGGGTCGGGCGGCGGAAAGTGGCGCAGACGGGCCGGGGGGGGCCGCCGGCACTTTCGGGGCGCTCGGGGGGTCGGGCGGCGGAAAGTGGCGCCGACGGGTCCGGGGGGGCCGCCGGCACTTTCGGGGCGCTCGGGGGGTCGGGCGGCGGAAAATGGCGCCGACGGGTCCGGGGGGGCCGCCGGCACTTTCGGGGAGCTCGGGGGGTCAGGCGGCGGAAAGTGGCGCCGACGGGTCCGGGGGGGCCGCCGGCACTTTCGGGGCGCTCGGGGGGTCGGGCGGCGGAAAGTGGCGCCGACGGGTCCGGGGGGGCAGCCGGCACTTTCGGGGCGCTCGGGGGGTCGGGCGGCGGAAAGTGGCGCCGACGGGTCCGGGGGGGCCGTCGGCACTTTCGGGGCGCTCGGGGGGTCGGGCGGCGGAAAGTGGCGCCGATGGGTCCGGGGGGCCGCAGGCACTTTCGGGGCGCTCGGGGGGTCGGGCGGCGGAAAGTGGCGCCGACGGGTCCGGGGGGGCCGACGGCACTTTCGGGGCGCTCGGGGGGTCGGGCGGCGGAAAGTGGCGCCGATGGGTCCGGGGAGGCCGCCGGCACTTTCGGGGCGCTAGGAGGGTCGGTCGGCGGAAAGTGGCGCCGATGGGTCCGGGGGGGCCGCCGGCACTTTCGGGGCGCTAGGGGGGTCGGGCGGCGGAAAGTGGCGCCGAGGGGCCCGGGGGGCCGCCGGCAGTTTCGGGGCGCTCGGCGGGTCGGGCGGCGGAAAGTGGCGCCGGCGGGTCCGGGGGGGCCGCCGGCACTTTCGGGGCGCTCGGGGGGTCGGGCGGCGGAAAGTGGCGCAGACGGGTCCGGGGGGGCCGCCGGCACTTTCGGGGCGCTCGGGGGGTCGGGTGGCGGAAAGTGGCGCCGACGGGACCGGGGGGGGGCAGCCGGCACTTTCGGGGCGCTCGGGGGGTCGGGCGGCAGAAAGTGGCGGCGACGGGTCCGGGGAGGCCGCCGGCACTTTCGGGGCACTAGGGGGGTCGGGCGGAGGAAAGTGGCGCCGACGGGTCCGGGGGGGCCGCCGGCACTTTCGGGGCGCTACGGGGGTCGGGCGGCAGAAAGTGGCGCCGACGGGTCCGGGGGGGCCGCCGGCACTTTCGGGGCGCTCGGGGGGTCTGGCGGCGGAAAGTGGCGCCGACGGGTCCGGGGGGTCGCCGGCACTTTCGGGGCGTTCGGTGGGTCGGGCGGCGGAATGTGGCGCCGACGGGTCCGGGGGGGCCGCCGGCACTTTCGGGGCGCTCGGGGGGTCGGGCGGCGAAAAGTGGCGCTGACGGGTCCGGGGGGGCCGCCGGCACTTTCGGGGCGCTCGGGGGTTCGGGCGGCGGAAAGTGGCGCCGACGGGTCCGGGGGGTCCGCCGGCACTTTCGGGGCGCTCGGTGGGTCGGGCGGCGGAAAGTGGCGCCGACGGGCCCGGGGGGGCCTCCGGCACTTTCGGGGCGCTCGAGGGGTCGGGCGGCGGAAAGTGGCGCCGACGGGTCCGGGGGGGCCGCCGGCACTTTTGGGGCGCTCGGGGGGTCGGGCGGCGGAAAGTGGCGCCGACGGGTTC
>JAUMIR010000051.1:0-34836 GCA_030847615.1 Gambelia wislizenii
CCACTTTCCGCCGCCCGACCCCCCCGAGCGCCCCGAAAGTATCGGCGGCCCCCCCGAACCCGTCGGCGCCACTTTCCGCCGCCCGAGCCCCCGAGCGCCCCGAAAGTGCCGGCGGCCCCCCGAACCCGTCAGCGCCACTTTCCGCCGCCCGACCCCCCCGAGCGCCCCGAAAGTGCCGGCGGCCCCCCCCGACCCGGACCGGGCGCCACTTTCCGCCGCCCGACCCCCCGAGCGCCCCGAAAGTGCCGGCGGCCCCCCCGGGCCTGTCGACGCCACTTTCCGCCGCCCGACCCCCCCGAGCGCCCCGGAAAGCGCCGGCGGCCCCCCCCGGGCCCGTCGACGCCACTTTCCGCCCGCCCGAACCCCCGAGCGCCCCGAAAGTGCCGGCGGCCCCCCCCGGACCCGTCGGCGCCACTTTCCGCCGCCCGACCCCCGAGCGCCCCGAAAGTGCCGGCGGCCCCCCCCGGACCCGTCGGCGCCACTTTCCGCCGCCCGACCCCCCGAGCGCCCCCGAAAGCTCCGGCGGCCCCCCCGGACCCCTCGGGGCAACTTTCCGCCGCCCGACCCCCTGAGCGCCCCGAAAGTGCCGGCGGCCCTCCCGGGCCCCTCGGCGCCACTTTCCGCCGCCCGAACCCCCGAGCGCCCCGAAAGTGCCGGCGGCCCCCCCCGGACCCGTCGGCGCCACTTTCCGCCGCCCGACCCCCGAGCGCCCCGAAACTGCCGGCGAACCCCCCGGACCCTCGGCGCCACTTTCTGCCGCCCGACCCCCCGAGCGCCCCGAAAGCGCCGGCGGCCCCCCCGAACCCTTCGGCGCCACTTTCCGCCGCCCGACCCCCCGAGCACCCCGAAAGTGCCGGCGGCCCCCCCAGACCTGTCGGCGCCACTTTCTGCCGCCCGACCCCCCGAGCGCCCCGAAAGCGCCGGCGCCCCCCCCGGACCCGTCGGCGCCACTTTCCGCCACCCGACCCCCCGAGCGCCCCGAAAGTTCCGGCGGCCCCCCCGGACCCGTCGGCGCCACTTTCCGCCACCCGAACCCCCGAGCGCCCCGAAAGTGCCGGCGGCCCCCCCCCGGACCCGTCGGCGCCACTTTCTGCCCGCCCGACCCCCCCGAGCGCCCCGAAAGTGCCGGCGGCCCCCCCGAACCCGTCGGAGCCACTTTCCGCCGCCCGACCCCCCCGAGCGCCCCGGAAAGCGCCGGCAGCCCCCCCGGGCCCGTCGGCGCCACTTTCCGCCGCCCGACCCCCGAGCGCCCCGAAAGTGCCGGCGGCCCCCCCGGACCCCCTCGGCGCCACTTTCCGCCGCCCGACCCCCTGAGCACACCGAAAGTGCCGGCGGCCCTCCCGGGCCCCTCGGCGCCACTTTCCGCCGCCCGACCCCCGAGCGCCCCGAATGTGCCGGCGGCCCCCCCGGACCCGTCGGCGCCACTTTCCGCCGCCCGACCCCCGAGCGCCCCGAAAGTGCCGGCGGCCCCCCCGAACCCGTCGGAGCCACTTTCCGCCGCCCGACCCCCCGAGCGCCCCGTAAGCGCCGGCGGCCCCCCCGGACCCCTCGGCGCCACTTTCCGCCGCCCGACCCCCGAGCGCCCCGAAAGTGCCGGCGGCCCCCCCCGGACCCGTCTGCGCCACCCTTTCTGCCGCCCGACCCCCCGAGCGCCCCGAAAGTGCCGGCGGCCCCCCCGAAACCCGTCGGCGCCACTTTCTGCCGCCCGACCCCCCCGAGCGCCCCGAAAGTGCCGGCGGCCCCCCCGGGTCCGTCGGCGCCACTTTCCGCCCCCGCCCGCCCCCCCGAGCGCCCCGATAGTGCCGGCGGCCCCCAGGGCCCGTCGGCGCCACTTTCCGCCGCCCGACCCCCCGAGCGCCCCGAAAGTGCCGGCGGCCCCCCCCGGGCCCGTCGGCGCCACTTTCCGCCGCCCGACCCCCCGAGCGCCCCCGAAAAGTACCGGCGGCCCCCCCCCGAACCCGTCGGCGCCACTTTCCGCCGCCCGAGCCCCCGAGCGCCCCGAAAGTGCCGGCGGCCCCCCCGAACCCGTCGGCGCCACTTTCCGCCGCCCGACCCCCCCCGAGCGCCCCGAAAGTGCCGGCGGCCTCCCCGGACCCGTCGGCTCCACTTTCCGCCGCCCGACCCGCCGACCCGCCCCGAAAGCGCCGACACCCCCCCCCCGGACACGTCGGCGCTACTTTCCGCCGCCCGACCCCCCCGAGCGCCCCGAAAGTGCCGGCGGCCCCCCCCCGGGCCCGTCGGCGCCACTTTCCGCCGCCCGACCCCCCGAGCGCCCCGAAAGCGCCGGCGGCCCCCCCCGGGCCCGTCGACGCCACTTTCCGCCGCCCGACCCCCGAGCGCACCCGAAAGTGCCGGCGGCCCCCCCCGGACCCGTCGGAGCCACTTTCCGCCGCCCGACCCCCCGAGCGCCCCCGAAAGCGCCGGCAGCCCCCCCGGGCCCGTCGGCGCCACTTTCCGCCGCCCGACCCCCGAGCGCCCCGAAAGTGCCGGCGGCCCCCCTGGACCCCTCGGCGCCACTTTCCGCCGCCCGACCCCCTGAGCACACCGAAAGTGCCGGCGGCCCTCCCGGGCCCCTCGGCGCCACTTTCCGCCGCCCGACCCCCGAGCGCCCCGAATGTGCCGGCGGCCCCCCCCCGGACCCGTCGGCGCCACTTTCTGCCGCCCGACCCCCCGAGCGCCCCGAAAGTGCCGGCGCCCCCCCGGACCCGTCGGCGCCACTTTCCGCCGCCCGACCCCCCCGAGCGCCCCGAAAGCGCCGGCGCCCCCCGGACCCGTCGGCGCCACTTTCCGCCGCCCGACCCCCCCGAGCGCCCCGAAAATGCCGGCGGGCCCCCGGACCCGTCGGCGCCACTTTCCGCCGCCCGACCCCCCCGAGCGCCCCGAAAGTGCCGGCGGCCCCCCCCGAACCCGTCGGCGCCACTTTCCGCCGCCCGACCCCCCGAGCGCCCCGAAAGTGCCCGGCGGCCCCCCCCGAACCCGTCGGCGCCACTTTCCGCCGCCCGACCCCCTGAGCGCCCCCGAAAGTGCCGGCGGCCCCCCCGAACCCGTTGGCGCCACTTTCCGCCGCCCGACCCCCCCGAGGGCCCCGAAAGCGCCGGCGGGCCCCCGGACCCGTCGGCGCCACTTTCCGCCGCCCGTCCCCCCGAGCGCCCCGAAAGCGCCGGCGGGCCCCCGGACCCGTCGGCGCCACTTTCCGCCGCCCGACCCCCCGAGCGCCCCGAAAGTGCCGGCGGCCCCCCCGAACCCGTCGGCGCCACTTTCCGCCGCCCCGACCCCCCGAGCGCCCCGAAAGTGCCGGCGGCCCCCCCCGAACCCGTCGGCGCCACTTTTCCGCCGCCCGACCCCCTGAGCGCCCCGAAAGTGCCGGCGGCCCCCCCGAACCCGTCGGCGCCACTTTCCGCCACCCGAACCCCCGAGCGCCCCGAAAGTGCCGGCGGCCCCCCCGGACCCGTCGGCGCCACTTTCCGCCGCCCGACCCCCCGAGCGCCCCGAAAGTGCCGGCGGCCCCCCCGAACCCGTCGGAGCCACTTTCCGCCGCCCGACCCCCCGAGCGCCCCGAAAGCGCCGGCAGCCCCCCCGGGCCCGTCGGCGCCACTTTCCGCCGCCCGACCCCCGAGCGCCCCCGAAAGTGCCGGCGGCCCCCCCGGACCCCTCGGCGCCACTTTCCGCCGCCCGACCCCCTGAGCACACCGAAAGTGCCGGCGGCCCATCCCGGGCCCCTCGGCGCCACTTTCCGCCGCCCGACCCCCGAGCGCCCCGAATGTGCCGGCGGCCCCCCCGGACCCGTCGGCGCCACTTTCCGCCGCCCGACCCCCGAGCGCCCCGAAAGTGCCGGCGGCCCCCCCGAACCCGTCGGAGCCACTTTCCGCCGCCCGACCCCCCGAGCGCCCCGAAAGCGCCGGCGGCCCCCCCCGGAACCCGTCGGCGCCACTTTCCGCCGCCCGACCCCCGAGCGCCCCGAAAGTGCCGGCGGCCCCCCCCGGACCCGTCGGCGCCACTTTCCGCCGCCCGAACCCCCGAGCGACCCGAAAGCGCCGGCGGCCCCCCCGGACCCGTCGGCGCCACTTTCCGCCGCCCGACCCCCCGAGCGCCCCGAAAGTGCCGGCGGCCCCCCCCGGACCCCTCGGCGCCACTTTCCGCCGCCCGACCCCCTGAGCGCCCCGAACTTCTGGCGGCCCCCCCCGGACCCGTCGGCGCCACTTTCCGCCGCCCGAACCCCCGAGCGCCCCGAAAGTGCCGGCGGCCCCCCCGGGCCCTCGGCGCCACTTTCCGCCGCCCGAACCCCCGAGCGCCCCGAATGTGCCGGCGGCCCCCCCGGACCCGTCAGCACCACTTTCCGCCGCCCGAACCCCGAGCGCCCCGAAAGCGCTGGCGGCCCCCCCGAACCCGTCGGCGCCACTTTCCGCCGCCCGACCCCCCGAGCGCCCCGAAAGTGCCGGCGGCCCCCCCGGGCCCGTCGGCGCCACTTTCCGCCGCCCGACCCCCCGAGCGCCCCGAAAGTATCGGCGGCCCCCCCGAACCCGTCGGCGCCACTTTCCGCCGCCCGAGCCCCCGAGCGCCCCGAAAGTGCCGGCGGCCCCCCGAACCCGTCAGCGCCACTTTCCGCCGCCCGACCCCCCGAGCGCCCCGAAAGTGCCGGCGGCCCCCCCGGACCCGTCGGCGCCACTTTCCGCCGCCCGACCCCCCGAGCGCCCCGAAAGTGCCGGCGGCCCCCCCCGGGCCTGTCGACGCCACTTTCCGCCGCCCGACCCCCCGAGCGCCCCGAAAGCGCCGGCGGCCCCCCCGGGCCCGTCGACGCCACTTTCCGCCGCCCGAACCCCCGAGCGCCCCGAAAGTGCCGGCGGCCCCCCCGGACCCGTCGGCGCCACTTTCCGCCGCCCGACCCCCGAGCGCCCCGAAAGTGCCGGCGGCCCCCCCCGGACCCGTCGGCGCCACTTTCCGCCGCCCGACCCCCCGAGCGCCCCGAAAGCTCCGGCGGCCCCCCCGGACCCCTCGGGGCAACTTTCCGCCGCCCGACCCCCTGAGCGCCCCGAAAGTGCCGGCGGCCCTCCCGGGCCCCTCGGCGCCACTTTCCGCCGCCCGAACCCCCGAGCGCCCCGAAAGTGCCGGCGGCCCCCCCCCGGACCCGTCGGCGCCACTTTCCGCCGCCCGACCCCCGAGCGCCCCGAAACTGCCGGCGAACCCCCCGGACCCCTCGGCGCCACTTTCTGCCGCCCGACCCCCCGAGCGCCCCGAAAGCGCCGGCGGCCCCCCCGAACCCTTCGGCGCCACTTTCCGCCGCCCGACCCCCCGAGCACCCCGAAAGTGCCGGCGGCCCCCCCAGACCTGTCGGCGCCACTTTCTGCCGCCCGACCCCCCGAGCGCCCCGAAAGCGCCGGCGCCCCCCCGGACCCGTCGGCGCCACTTTCCGCCACCCGACCCCCCGAGCGCCCCGAAAGTTCCGGCGGCCCCCCCCGGACCCGTCGGCGCCACTTTCCGCCACCCGAACCCCCGAGCGCCCCGAAAGTGCCGGCGGCCCCCCCGGACCCGTCGGCGCCACTTTCTGCCGCCCGACCCCCCGAGCGCCCCGAAAGTGCCGGCGGCCCCCCCGAACCCGTCGGAGCCACTTTCCGCCGCCCGACCCCCCGAGCGCCCCGAAAGCGCCGGCAGCCCCCCCGGGCCCGTCGGCGCCACTTTCCGCCGCCCGACCCCCGAGCGCCCCGAAAGTGCCGGCGGCCCCCCCGGACCCCTCGGCGCCACTTTCCGCCGCCCGACCCCCTGAGCACACCGAAAGTGCCGGCGGCCCTCCCGGGCCCCTCGGCGCCACTTTCCGCCGCCCGACCCCCGAGCGCCCCGAATGTGCCGGCGGCCCCCCCGGACCCGTCGGCGCCACTTTCCGCCGCCCGACCCCCGAGCGCCCCGAAAGTGCCGGCGGCCCCCCCGAACCCGTCGGAGCCACTTTCCGCCGCCCGACCCCCCGAGCGCCCCGTAAGCGCCGGCGGCCCCCCCGGACCCCTCGGCGCCACTTTCCGCCGCCCGACCCCCGAGCGCCCCGAAAGTGCCGGCGGCCCCCCCCGGACCCGTCGGCGCCACTTTCTGCCGCCCGACCCCCCGAGCGCCCCGAAAGTGCCGGCGGCCCCCCCGAACCCGTCGGCGCCACTTTCTGCCGCCCGACCCCCCGAGCGCCCCGAAAGTGCCGGCGGCCCCCCCCGGGTCCGTCGGCGCCACTTTCCGCCGCCCGCCCCCCCGAGCGCCCCGATAGTGCCGGCGGCCCCCCAGGGCCCGTCGGCGCCACTTTCCGCCGCCCGACCCCCCGAGCGCCCCGAAAGTGCCGGCGGCCCCCCCGGGCCCGTCGGCGCCACTTTCCGCCGCCCGACCCCCCGAGCGCCCCGAAAGTACCGGCGGCCCCCCCGAACCCGTCGGCGCCACTTTCCGCCGCCCGAGCCCCCGAGCGCCCCGAAAGTGCCGGCGGCCCCCCCCGAACCCGTCGGCGCCACTTTCCGCCGCCCGACCCCCCGAGCGCCCCGAAAGTGCCGGCGGCCTCCCCGGACCCGTCGGCTCCACTTTCCGCCGCCCGACCCGCCGACCGCCCCGAAAGCGCCGACACCCCCCCGGACACGTCGGCGCTACTTTCCGCCGCCCGACCCCCCCGAGCGCCCCGAAAGTGCCGGCGGCCCCCCCGGGCCCGTCGGCGCCACTTTCCGCCGCCCGACCCCCCGAGCGCCCCGAAAGCGCCGGCGGCCCCCCCCCGGGCCCGTCGACGCCACTTTCCGCCGCCCGACCCCCGAGCGCCCCGAAAGTGCCGGCGGCCCCCCCGGACCCGTCGGAGCCACTTTCCGCCGCCCGACCCCCCGAGCGCCCCGAAAGCGCCGGCAGCCCCCCCGGGCCCGTCGGCGCCACTTTCCGCCGCCCGACCCCCGAGCGCCCCGAAAGTGCCGGCGGCCCCCCTGGACCCCTCGGCGCCACTTTCCGCCGCCCGACCCCCTGAGCACACCGAAAGTGCCGGCGGCCCTCCCGGGCCCCTCGGCGCCACTTTCCGCCGCCCGACCCCCGAGCGCCCCGAATGTGCCGGCGGCCCCCCCGGACCCGTCGGCGCCACTTTCTGCCGCCCGACCCCCCGAGCGCCCCGAAAGTGCCGGCGCCCCCCCGGACCCGTCGGCGCCACTTTCCGCCGCCCGACCCCCCGAGCGCCCCGAAAGCGCCGGCGCCCCCCCCGGACCCGTCGGCGCCACTTTCCGCCGCCCGACCCCCCGAGCGCCCCGAAAATGCCGGCGGGCCCCCGGACCCGTCGGCGCCACTTTCCGCCGCCCGACCCCCCGAGCGCCCCGAAAGTGCCGGCGGCCCCCCCGAACCCGTCGGCGCCACTTTCCGCCGCCCGACCCCCCGAGCGCCCCGAAAGTGCCGGCGGCCCCCCCCGAACCCGTCGGCGCCACTTTCCGCCGCCCGACCCCCTGAGCGCCCCGAAAGTGCCGGCGGCCCCCCCGAACCCGTTGGCGCCACTTTCCGCCGCCCGACCCCCCGAGGGCCCCGAAAGCGCCGGCGGGCCCCCGGACCCGTCGGCGCCACTTTCCGCCGCCCGTCCCCCCGAGCGCCCCGAAAGCGCCGGCGGGCCCCCGGACCCGTCGGCGCCACTTTCCGCCACCCGACCCCCCGAGCGCCCCGAAAGTTCCGGCGGCCCCCCCGGACCCGTCGGCGCCACTTTCCGCCACCCGAACCCCCGAGCGCCCCGAAAGTGCCGGCGGCCCCCCCCGGACCCGTCGGCGCCACTTTCCGTCGCCCGACCCCCCGAGCGCCCCGAAAGTGCCGGCGGCCCCCCCGGGCCCGTCGGCGCCACTTTCCGCCGCCCGACCCCCCGAGCGCCCCGAAAGCGCCGGCGGCCCCCCGGGCCCGTCGGCGCCACTTTCCGCCGCCCGACCCCCCGAGCGCCCCGAAAGCGCCGGCGGCCCCCCCGGAACCCTCGGCTCCACTTTCCGCCGCCCGACCCCCCGAGCGCCCCGAAAGCGCCGGCGGCCCCCACGGACCCCTCGGCTCCACTTTCCGCCGCCCGACCCCCCGAGCGCCCCGAAAGCGCCGGCGGCCCCCCCGGACCCGTCGGCGCCACTTTCCGCCGCCCGACCCCCCGAGCGCCCCGAAAGCGCCGGCGGCCCCCCCGGACCCGTCGGCGCCACTTTCCGCCGCCCGACCCCCCGAGCGCCCCGAAAGCGCCGGCGGCCCCCCCGGACCCGTCGGCGCCACTTTCCGCCGCCCGACCCCCCGAGCGCCCCGAAAGCGCCGGCGGCCCCCCCGGACCCGTCGGCGCCACTTTCCGCCGCCCGACCCCCCGAGCGCCCCGAAAGCGCCGGCGGCCCCCCCCGGACCCGTCGGCGCCACTTTCCGCCGCCCGACCCCCCGAGCGCCCCGAAAGCGCCGGCGGCCCCCCCGGACCCGTCGGCGCCACTTTCCGCCGCCCGACCCCCCGAGCGCCCCGAAAGCGCCGGCGGCCCCCCCGGACCCGTCGGCGCCACTTTCCGCCGCCCGACCCCCCGAGCGCCCCGAAAGCGCCGGCGCCCCCCCGGACCCGTCGGCGCCACTTTCCGCCGCCCGACCCCCCGAGCGCCCCGAAAGTGCCGGCGGGCCCCCGGACCCGTCGGCGCCACTTTCCGCCGCCCGACCCCCCGAGCGCCCCGAAAGTGCCGGCGGCCCCCCCGAACCCGTCGGCGCCACTTTCCGCCGCCCGACCCCCCGAGCGCCCCGAAAGCGCCGGCGTCCCCCCCGGACCCGTCGGCGCCACTTTCCGCCGCCCGACCCCCCGAGCGCCCCGAAAGCGCCGGCGGCCCCCCCGGACCCGTCGGCGCCACTTTCCGCCGCCCGACCCCCCCGAGCGCCCCGAAAGCGCCGGCGGCCCCCCCGGACCCGTCGGCGCCACTTTCCGCCGCCCGACCCCCCCGAGCGCCCCGAAAGCGCCGGCGGCCCCCCCGGACCCGTCGGCGCCACTTTCCGCCGCCCGACCCCCCGAGCGCCCCGAAAGCGCCGGCGGCCCCCCCGGACCCGTCGGCGCCACTTTCCGCCGCCCGACCCACCGAGCGCCCCGAAAGCGCCGGCGCCCCCCCGGACCCGTCGGCGCCACTTTCCGCCGCCCGACCCCCCCGAGCGCCCCGAAAGCGCCGGCGGCCCCCCCGGACCCGTCGGCGCCACTTTCCGCCGCCCGACCCCCCCGAGCGCCCCGAAAGCGCCGGCGGCCCCCCCGGACCCGTCGGCGCCACTTTCCGCCGCCCGACCCCCCGAGCGCCCCGAAAGCGCCGGCGGCCCCCCCGGACCCGTCGGCGCCACTTTCCGCCGCCCGACCCACCGAGCGCCCCGAAAGCGCCGGCGCCCCCCCGGACCCGTCGGCGCCACTTTCCGCCGCCCGACCCCCCGAGCGCCCCGAAAGCGCCGGCGCCCCCCCGGACCCGTCGGCGCCACTTTCCGCCGCCCGACCCCCCGAGCGCCCCGAAAGTGCCGGCGGGCCCCCGGACCCGTCGGCGCCACTTTCCGCCGCCCGACCCCCCGAGCGCCCCGAAAGTGCCGGCGGCCCCCCCGAACCCGTCGGCGCCACTTTCCGCCGCCCGACCCCCCGAGCGCCCCGAAAGTGCCGGCGGCCCCCCCGAACCCGTCGGCGCCACTTTCCGCCGCCCGACCCCCTGAGCGCCCCGAAAGTGCCGGCGGCCCCCCCGAACCCGTCGGCGCCACTTTCCGCCGCCCGACCCCCCGAGGGCCCCGAAAGCGCCGGCGGGCCCCCGGACCCGTCGGCGCCACTTTCCGCCGCCCGACCCCCCGAGCGCCCCGAAAGCGCCGGCGGGCCCCCGGACCCGTCGGCGCCACTTTCCGCCACCCCGACCCCCCGAGCGCCCCGAAAGTTCCGGCGGCCCCCCCGGACCCGTCGGCGCCACTTTCCGCCACCCCGAACCCCCGAGCGCCCCGAAAGTGCCGGCGGCCCCCCCGGACCCGTCGGCGCCACTTTCCGTCGCCCGACCCCCCGAGCGCCCCGAAAGTGCCGGCGGCCCCCCCGAACCCGTCGGCGCCACTTTCCGCCGCCCGACCCCCCGAGCGCCCCGAAAGTGCCGGCGGCCCCCCCCGGACCCATCGGCGCCACTTTCCGCCGCCCGACCTCCCGAGCGCCCCGAAAGCGCCGGCGGCCCCCCCGGACCCCTCGGGGCAACTTTCCGCCGCCCGACCCCCTGAGCGCCCCGAAACTGCCGGCGGACCCCCCGGACCCCTCGGCGCCACTTTCCGCCGCCCGACCCCCCGAGCGCCCCGAAAGCGCCGGCGGCCCCCCCGAACCCTTCGGCGCCACTTTCCGCCGCCCGACCCCCCGAGCGCCCCGAAAGCGCCGGCGGGCCCCCGGACCCGTCGGCGCCACTTTCCGCCGCCCGACCCCCCGAGCGCCCCGAAAGCGCCGGCGGCCCCCCCGGGCCCGTCGGCGCCACTTTCCGCCGCCCGACCCCCCGAGCGCCCCGAAAGCGCCGGCGGCCCCCCCGGGCCCGTCGGCGCCACTTTCCGCCGCCCGACCCCCCGAGCGCCCCGAAAGCGCCGGCGGCCCCCCCGGAACCCTCGGCTCCACTTTCCGCCGCCCGACCCCCCGAGCGCCCCGAAAGCGCCGGCGGCCCCCCCGGACCCCTCGGCTCCACTTTCCGCCGCCCGACCCCCCGAGCGCCCCGAAAGCGCCGGCGGCCCCCCCGGACCCGTCGGCGCCACTTTCCGCCGCCCGACCCCCCGAGCGCCCCGAAAGCGCCGGCGGCCCCCCGGACCCGTCGGCGCCACTTTCCGCCGCCCGACCCCCCGAGCGCCCCGAAAGCGCCGGCGGCCCCCCCGGACCCGTCGGCGCCACTTTCCGCCGCCCGACCCCCCGAGCGCCCCGAAAGCGCCGGCGGCCCCCCCGAACCCGTCGGCGCCACTTTCCGCCGCCCGACCCCCCGAGCGCCCCGAAAGCGCCGGCGGCCCCCCCGGACCCGTCGGCGCCACTTTCCGCCGCCCGACCCCCCGAGCGCCCCGAAAGCGCCGGCGGCCCCCCCGGAGCCTCAGCCTTGTTAGATGATTTCAGAGTTTCTTTGCAAATCACGTCCATTCGCCTTAATTTTTACTTGATTTGAGTGAGATTCTGCTTTCTTAATACATATTGGAATGTTATTCCATTTTAAGTAAGTCGATGAAATGCATTCTTCGATGTAACTTCTATGCAGATGTATCCATCTTCATGTGTTGGTATAAAACCGCGTTCACCAATACACAAGTTTCAACTCTAAAGGGCTAGTCATCAAAACGTGTTCTTCACGCTTCTAGTTACTTCATTCTACGGCGCAAATTTTAAACCTCAGCCTTGTTACTTGATTTCAGAGTTTCTTAGCAAACCACATCCATTCGCCTTATTTTTTGCTGGATTGAGTGCGATTCTTCTTTCTTCATAGATACTTGAATGTTATTCCATTTTAGGTAAAGGTCGTGAAAAAGAATTGTTCGATGCAACTTCCATGCAGCCGTGTTCATCTGCATGTATTGATATACAACCTCGTTCACCAATACATTTTTTTTATATCTAAAGAACTACTCTAGAAAACATGTTCCTCAGGCTTCTTGGTAGTTCATTCTATGGTGCAGTCTTTAAATGTCAGCCTCGTTCGCTGATTTCAGAGTTTCTTTGCAAGTCACATCCATTCACCTCAATTTTTGCTGTATTGAGTGCGATTCATCTTTCTTCATACATACGTGAATGTTATCCCATTTTATGTAAATGTCCTGAAAAAGCATTCTTCAATGTAACTTCTATGCAGAAGTATTCACCAATTCACAATATTCAAATCTATAGGACTAATGTAGAAAACATGTTACGCTTCTAATTACTTCATTCTACGGGGCAGACTTTAACCTCAGCATTTTTAGCTGATTTCAGAGTTTCTTTGCAAATCACGTCCATTCGCCTTAATTTTTACTTGATTTGAGTGAGATTCTGCTTTCTTAATACATATTGGAACGTTATTCCATTTTAAGTAAAAGTCGTTGAAATGCATTCTTCGATGTAACTTCTATGCAGATGTATCCATCTTCATGTGTTGGTATAAAACCGCGTTCACCAATACACAAGTTTCAACTCTAAAGGGCTAGTCATCAAAACGTGTTCTTCACGCTTCTAGTTACTTCATTCTACGGGGCAATCTTTAAATCTCAGGCTCTCTCGATGATTTCAGAGTTTCTTAGCAAACCACATCCATTCGCCTTATTTTTTGCTGGATTGAGTGCGATTCTTCTTTCTTCGTAGATACTTGAATGTTATTCCATTTTAGGTAAAGGTCGTGAAAAAGAATCATTCGATGCATCTTCCATGCAGCCGTGTTTATCTGCATGTATTGATATACAACCTCGTTCACCAATACATATTTTTTATATCTAAAGAACTACTCTAGAAAACATGTTCCTCACGCTTCTTGGTAGTTCATTCTATGGTGTAGTCTTTAAATGTCAGCCTCGTTCGCTGTTTTCAGAGTTTCTTTGCAAATCACGTCCATTCCCCTCAATTTTTGGTGTATTGCGTTTCATCTTTCTTCATACATACCTGAATGTTATCCCATTTTAGGTAAATGTCCTGAAAAAGCATTCTTCGATGTAACTTCTATGCAGAAGCATTCATCTGCATGTGTTGCTGTACAACCGCGTTCACCAATTCACAATATTCAAATCTATAGGACTAATGTAGAGAACATGTTACGCTTCTAATTACTTCATCCCACGGGGCAGACTTTAACCTCAGCATTTTTAGCTGATTTCAGAGTTTCTTTGCAAATCACGTCCATTCGCCTTAATTTTTACTTCATTTGAGTGAGATTCTGCTTTCTTCATACATATTGGAATGTTATTCCATTTTAGGTAAAAGTCGTTGAAAAGCATTCTTCGATGTAACTTCTATGCAGATGTATCCATCTTTATGTGTTGGTATAAAACCGCGTTCACCTACACAAGTTTCAAATCTAAAGGGCTTGTCATCAAAACCTGTTCTTCACGCTTCTAGTTACTTCATTCTACGGCGCAAATTTTAAACCTCAGCCTTGTTACTTGATTTCAGAGTTTCTTAGCAAACCACATCCATTCGCCTTAGTTTTTTGCTGGATTGAGTGCGATTCTTCTTTCTTCATAGATACTTGAATGTTATTCCATTTTAGGTAAAGGTCGTGAAAAAGAATTGTTCGCTGCAACTTCCATGCAGCCGTGTTCCTCTGCATGTATTGATATACAACCTCGTTCACCAATACATATTTTTTTATATCTAAAGAACTACTCTAGAAAACATGTTCCTCACGCTTCTTGGTAGTTCATTCTATGGTGTAGTCTTTAAATGTCAGCCTCGTTCGCTGTTTTCAGAGTTTCTTTGCAAATCACGTCCATTCCCCTCAATTTTTGGTGTATTGCGTTTCATCTTTCTTCATACATACCTGAATGTTATCCCATTTTAGGTAAATGTCCTGAAAAAGCATTCTTCGATATAACTTCTATGCAGAAGCATTCATCTGCATGTGTTGCTGTACAACCGCGTTCACCAATTCACAATATTCAAATCTATAGGACTAATGTAGAAAACATGTTACGCTTCTAATTACTTCATCCCACGGGGCAGACTTTAACCTCAGCATTTTTAGCTGATTTCAGAGTTTCTTTGCAAATCACGTCCATTCGCCTTAATTTTTACTTCATTTGAGTGAGATTCTGCTTTCTTCATACATATTGGAATGTTATTCCATTTTAGGTAAAAGTCGTTGAAAAGCATTCTTCGATGTAACTTCTATGCAGATGTATCCATCTTTATGTGTTGGTATAAAACCGCGTTCACCTACACAAGTTTCAAATCTAAAGGGCTAGTCATCAAAACCTGTTCTTCACGCTTCTAGTTACTTCATTCTACGGCGCAAATTTTAAACCTCAGCCTCGTTACTTGATTTCAGAGTTTCTTAGCAAACCACATCCATTCGCCTTAGTTCTTTGCTGGATTGAGTGCGATTCTTCTTTCTTCATACATACGTGAATGTTATCCCATTTTATGTAAATGTCCTGAAAAAGCATTCTTCAATGTAACTTCTATGCAGAAGTATTCCAATTCACAATATTCAAATCTATAGGACTAATGTAGAAAACATGTTACGCTTCTAATTACTTCATTCTACGGGGCAGACTTTAACCTCAGCATTTTTAGCTGATTTCAGAGTTTCTTTGCAAATCACGTCCATTCGCCTTAATTTTTACTTGATTTGAGTGAGATTCTACTTTCTTAATACATATTGGAATGTTATTCCATTTTAAGTAAAAGTCGATGAAATGCATTCTTCGATGTAACTTCTATGCAGATGTATCCATCTTCATGTGTTGGTATAAAACCGCGTTCACCAATACACAAGTTTCAACTCCTAAAGGGCTAGTCATCAAAACGTGTTCTTCACGCTTCTAGTTACTTCATTCTACGGGGCAATCTTTAAATCTCAGGCTCTCTCGATGATTTCAGAGTTTCTTAGCAAACCACATCCATTCGCCTTATTTTTTGCTGGATTGAGTGCGATTCTTCTTTCTTCATAGATACTTGAATGTTATTCCATTTTAGGTAAAGGTCGTGAAAAAGAATTGTTCGCTGCAACTTCCATGCAGCCGTGTTCCTCTGCATGTATTGATATACAACCTCGTTCACCAATACATATTTTTTTATATCTAAAGAACTACTCTAGAAAACATGTTCCTCACGCTTCTTGGTAGTTCATTCTATGGTGTAGTCTTTAAATGTCAGCCTCGTTCGCTGTTTTCAGAGTTTCTTTGCAAGTCACATCCATTCACCTCAATTATTCTGTATTGAGTGCGATTCATCTTTCTTCATACATACGTGAATGTTATCCCATTTTATGTAAATGTCCTGAAAAAGCATTCTTCGATGTAACTTCTATGCAGAAGTATTCATCTGCATGTGTTGCTGTACAACCACGTTCACCAATACACAATTTTGAAATCTAAAGGACTACTCAAGAAAACATGTTCGTCACGGTTCTAGTTACTTCATCCCACGGGGCAAATTTTAAATCTCAGCCTTGTTCGTTGACTTCAGAGTTTCTTTACAAACCACATCCATTCATCTCAATTTTTGCTGTATTGAGTACGATTCTTCCCTCTTCATACATACTTGAATGCCCTGTAGAATGAACGAACTAGAAGCATGAGGAACATATTTTCTTGAGTAGTCCTTTACATTTGAAAATTGTGTATTGGTGAACGCGGTTGTATAGCAACACATGCAGATAAATACGGCTGCATAGCAGTTACATCGGGAATGCTTTTTCAGGACGTTTACCTACAATAGAATAAAATTCAATATGTATGAGGATAGTAGTAGCGCTCTCAATCCAATAAAAATTAAGGTGAATGAATGTGGTTTGCAAACAACATCTGAAAACAGCGAACGAGGCTTAAATTTAAAGTCTTCCCCGTAGAATGAGGTAAATAGAAGCGTGAGAAACAAGTTTTGTTGAGTAGTCCTTTAGATTTGAAATTTGTGTATTGGTGACACGGTTGTATAGCAACACATGCAGATGAATACGTCTGTATAGAAGTGACACCGAAGAATACATATTCAGGAAATTTACCTAAAATGGGATAACATTCAAGTATGTATGAAGAAAGATGAATCGCACTCAACCCACCAAAAATTGACGTGAATGGATGTGGTTTGCCAAGAAACTCTCAAATCAGAGAACGAGGCTGAGATTCAAAGTCTGCCCCGTAGAATGAAGTAAATAGAAGCGTGAAGAATATGTTTTGTTGAGTAGTCCTTTAGATTTGAAATTTGTGTACTGGTGAACGCGGTTGTATAGCAACACATGCAGATGAATACGTCTGTATAGAAGTGACACCGAAGAATACATAATCATGAAATTTACCAAAAATTGGATAACATTCAATTATATAAGAAGAAAGATGAATCGCACTCAACCCACCAAAAATTGAGGTGAACGGATATGGTTTGCCAAGAAACTCTCAAATCAGCGAACGAGGCTGAGATTCAAAGTCTGCCCCGTAGAATGAAGTAAATAGAAGCGTGAGGAACATGTTTTGTTGAGTAGTCCTTTAGATTTGAAATTTGTGTATTGGTGACACGGTTGTATAGCAACACATGCAGATAAATACGTCTGTATAGAAGTGACACCGAAGAATACATAATCATGAAATTTACCAAAAATTGGATAACATTCAAGTATGTATGAAGAAAGATGAATCGCACTCAACCCACCAAAAATTGAGGTGAATGGATGTGGTTTGCCAAGAAACTCTCAAAACAGCGAACGAGGCTGAGATTCAAAGTCTGCCCCGTAGAATGAAGTAAATAGAAGCGTGAAGAACATGTTTTTGTTGAGTAGTCCTTTAGATTTGAAATTTGTGTATTGGTGAACGCGGTTGTATAGCAACAGGTGCAGATGAATACGTCTGCTTAGAAGTTACATCAAAGATTGCTTTTTCAGGAAATATAGCTAAAATGGGATAAGATTCAATTATATAAGAAGAAAGATGAATCGCACTCAACCCACCAAAAATTGAGGTGAATGGATGTGGTTTGCCAAGAAACTCTCAAATCAGCGAACGAGGCTGAGATTCAAAGTCTGCCCCGTAGAATGAAGTAAATAGAAGCGTGAAGAACATGTTTTGTTGAGTAGTCCTTTAGATTTGAAATTCGTGTATTGGTGAACGAGGTTGTATAGCAACACATGCAGATGAATACGTGTATATAGAAGTGACACGGAAGAATACATATTCAGGAAATTTTCCTAAAATGCGATAACATTCAAGTATGTATGAAGAAAGCAGTATCGCACTCAACCCACCAAAAATTGAGGTGAATGGATGTGGTTTGCCAAGAAACTCTCAAGTCAGCGAACGAGGCTGAGATTCAAAGTCTGCCCCGTAGAATGAAGTAAATAGAGGCGTGAAGAACATGTTTTGTTGAGTAGTACTTTAGATTTGAAATTTGTGTATTTGTGACACGGTTGTATAGCAACACTTGCAGATGAATACGTCTGTATAGAAATGACACCGAAGAATACATATTCAGGAAATTTACCTAAAATGGGATAACATTCAAGTATGTATGAAGAAAGATGAATTGCACTCAATGAAGAAAAAATTAAGGTGACTGAAGGTGGTTTGCAAAGGAACTCTGAAAACAGCGAACGAGGCAGAGTCAAAGTCTGCCCCGTAGAATGAAGTAAATAGAGGCGTGAGGAACATGTTTTGTTGCGTAGTCCTTTAGAGTTCAAATTTGTGTACTGGTGAACGCGGTTGTATAGCAACACATGCAGATGAATACGTCTGTATAGAAGTGACACCGAAGAATACATAATCATGAAATTTACCTAAAATTGGATAACATTCAAGTATGTATGAAGAAAGATGAATCGCACTCAATCCACCAAAAATTGAGGTGACTGGATGTGGTTTGCCAAGAAACTCTCAAATCAGCGAACGAGGTTGAGATTCAAAGTGTGCCCCGTAGAATGAAGTAAATAGTAGAGTGAAGAACATGTTTTGTTGAATAGTCCTTTGAACGCGGTTGTATAGCAACACATGCAGATGAATACGTCTGTATAGAAGTGACACAGAAGAATGAATATTCAGGAAATTTACCTAAAATGGGATAACATTCAAGTATGTATGAAGGAAGATGAATCACACTCAATACAATAAAAATTAAGGCGAATGGTGTGCTTTGCAAAGAAACTCTGAAATCTTCGAACGAGGCTGAGATTTAGAATCTGCCCCGTAGAATGAAGTAACTAGAAGCGTGAGGAACATGTTTTCTTGAGTATTCCTTTAGATTTGAAAAATGTGTATTGGTGAACGCGGTTGTATAGCAACACATGCAGATGAATACGTCTGTATAGAAGTGACATCGAAGAATACATATTCATGAAATGTACCTGAAATGGGACAACATTCAAGTATGTATGAAGAAAGATGAATCGCACTCAACCCACCAAAAATTGAGGTGAACGGATGTGGTTTGCCAAGAAACTCTCAAATCAGCGAACGAGGCTGAGATTCAAAGTCTGCCCCGTAGAATGAAGTAAATAGAAGCGTGAGGAACATGTTTTGTTGAGTAGTCCTTTAGATTTGAAATTTGTGTACTGGTGAACGCGGTTGTATAGCAACACATGCAGATGAATACGTCTGTATAGAAGTGACATCGAAGAATACATATTCATGAAATGTACCTGAAATGGGACAACATTCAAGTATGTATGAAGAAAGATGAATCGCACTCAACCCACCAAAAATTGAGGTGAACGGATGTGGTTTGCCAAGAAACTCTCAAATCAGCGAACGAGGCTGAGATTCAAAGTCTGCCCCGTAGAATGAAGTAAATAGAAGCGTGAGGAACATGTTTTGTTGAATAGTCCTTTGAACGCGGTTGTATAGCAACACTTGCAGATGAATACGTCTGTATAGAAATGACACCGAAGAATACATATTCAGGAAATTTACCTAAAATGGGATAACATTCAAGTATGTATGAAGAAAGATGAATTGCACTCAATGAAGAAAAAATTAAGGTGACTGAAGGTGGTTTGCAAAGGAACTCTGAAAACAGCGAACGAGGCAGAGAGTCAAAGTCTGCCCCGTAGAATGAAGTAAATAGAGGCGTGAGGAACATGTTTTGTTGCGTAGTCCTTTAGAGTTCAAATTTGTGTACTGGTGAACGCGGTTGTATAGCAACACATGCAGATGAATACGTCTGTATAGAAGTGACACCGAAGAATACATAATCATGAAATTTACCTAAAATTGGATAACATTCAAGTATGTATGAAGAAAGATGAATCGCACTCAATCCACCAAAAATTGAGGTGACTGGATGTGGTTTGCCAAGAAACTCTCAAATCAGCGAACGAGGTTGAGATTCAAAGTGTGCCCCGTAGAATGAAGTAAATAGTAGAGTGAAGAACATGTTTTGTTGAATAGTCCTTTGAACGCGGTTGTATAGCAACACATGCAGATGAATACGTCTGTATAGAAGTGACACAGAAAAATGAATATTCAGGAAATTTACCTAAAATGGGATAACATTCAAGTATGTATGAAGGAAGATGAATCACACTCAATACAATAAAAATTAAGGCGAATGGTGTGCTTTGCAAAGAAACTCTGAAATCTTCGAACGAGGCTGAGATTTAGAATCTGCCCCGTAGAATGAAGTAACTAGAAGCGTGAGGAACATGTTTTCTTGAGTATTCCTTTAGATTTGAAAAATGTGTATTGGTGAACGCGGTTGTATAGCAACACATGCAGATGAATACGTCTGTATAGAAGTGACATCGAAGAATACATATTCATGAAATGTACCTGAAATGGGACAACATTCAAGTATGTATGAAGAAAGATGAATCGCACTCAACCCACCAAAAATTGAGGTGAACGGATGTGGTTTGCCAAGAAACTCTCAAATCAGCGAACGAGGCTGAGATTCAAAGTCTGCCCCGTAGAATGAAGTAAATAGAAGCGTGAGGAACATGTTTTCTTGAGTATTCCTTTAGATTTGAAAAATGTGTATTGGTGAACGCGGTTGTATAGCAACACATGCAGATGAATACGTCTGCTTAGAAGTTACTTCAAAGATTGCTTTTTCAGGAAATTTACCTAAAATGGAATAACATTCAAGTATGTATGAAGAAAGCAGTATCGCACTCAATCCAGTAAAAATTAAGGTGAATGAATGTGGTTTGCAAAGAAACTCTGAAAAGCGAACGAGGCTTAGATTTAAAGTCTGCCCCGTAGAATGAAGTAAATAGAGGCGTGAGGAACATGTTTTGTTGAGTAGTCCTTTAGAGTTGAAATTTGTGTATTGGTGAACGCGGTTGTATAGCAACACATGCAGATGAATACGTCTGTATAGAAGTGACATCGAAGAATACATATTCATGAAATGTACCTGAAATGGGACAACATTCAAGTATGTATGAAGAAAGATGAATCGCACTCAACCCACCAAAAATTGAGGTGAACGGATGTGGTTTGCCAAGAAACTCTCAAATCAGCGAACGAGGCTGAGATTCAAAGTCTGCCCCGTAGAATGAAGTAAATAGAAGCGTGAGGAACATGTTTTGTTGAGTAGTCCTTTAGATTTGAAATTTGTGTACTGGTGAACGCGGTTGTATAGCAACACATGCAGATGAATACGTCTGTATAGAAGTGACATCGAAGAATACATATTCATGAAATGTACCTGAAATGGGACAACATTCAAGTATGTATGAAGAAAGATGAATCGCACTCAACCCACCAAAAATTGAGGTGAACGGATGTGGTTTGCCAAGAAACTCTCAAATCAGCGAACGAGGCTGAGATTCAAAGTCTGCCCCGTAGAATGAAGTAAATAGAAGCGTGAGGAACATGTTTTCTTGAGTATTCCTTTAGATTTGAAAAATGTGTATTGGTGAACGCGGTTGTATAGCAACACATGCAGATGAATACGTCTGCTTAGAAGTTACTTCAAAGATTGCTTTTTCAGGAAATTTACCTAAAATGGAATAACATTCAAGTATGTATGAAGAAAGCAGTATCGCACTCAATCCAGTAAAAATTAAGGTGAATGAATGTGGTTTGCAAAGAAACTCTGAAAAGCGAACGAGGCTTAGATTTAAAGTCTGCCCCGTAGAATGAAGTAAATAGAGGCGTGAGGAACATGTTTTGTTGAGTAGTCCTTTAGAGTTGAAATTTGTGTATTGGTGAACGCGGTTGTATAGCAACACATGCAGATGAATACGTCTGTATAGAAGTGACATCGAAGAATACATATTCATGAAATGTACCTGAAATGGGACAACATTCAAGTATGTATGAAGAAAGATGAATCGCACTCAACCCACCAAAAATTGAGGTGAACGGATGTGGTTTGCCAAGAAACTCTCAAATCAGCGAACGAGGCTGAGATTCAAAGTCTGCCCCGTAGAATGAAGTAAATAGAAGCGTGAGGAACATGTTTTGTTGAGTAGTCCTTTAGATTTGAAATTTGTGTACTGGTGAACGCGGTTGTATAGCAACACATGCAGATGAATACGTCTGTATAGAAGTGACATCGAAGAATACATATTCATGAAATGTACCTGAAATGGGACAACATTCAAGTATGTATGAAGAAAGATGAATCGCACTCAACCCACCAAAAATTGAGGTGAACGGATGTGGTTTGCCAAGAAACTCTCAAATCAGCGAACGAGGCTGAGATTCAAAGTCTGCCCCGTAGAATGAAGTAAATAGAAGCGTGAGGAACATGTTTTCTTGAGTATTCCTTTAGATTTGAAAAATGTGTATTGGTGAACGCGGTTGTATAGCAACACATGCAGATGAATACGTCTGCTTAGAAGTTACTTCAAAGATTGCTTTTTCAGGAAATTTACCTAAAATGGAATAACATTCAAGTATGTATGAAGAAAGCAGTATCGCACTCAATCCAGTAAAAATTAAGGTGAATGAATGTGGTTTGCAAAGAAACTCTGAAAAGCGAACGAGGCTTAGATTTAAAGTCTGCCCCGTAGAATGAAGTAAATAGAGGCGTGAGGAACATGTTTTGTTGAGTAGTCCTTTAGAGTTGAAATTTGTGTATTGGTGAACGCGGTTGTATAGCAACACATGCAGATGAATACGTCTGTATAGAAGTGACATCGAAGAATACATATTCATGAAATGTACCTGAAATGGGACAACATTCAAGTATGTATGAAGAAAGATGAATCGCACTCAACCCACCAAAAATTGAGGTGAACGGATGTGGTTTGCCAAGAAACTCTCAAATCAGCGAACGAGGCTGAGATTCAAAGTCTGCCCCGTAGAATGAAGTAAATAGAAGCGTGAGGAACATGTTTTGTTGAGTAGTCCTTTAGATTTGAAATTTGTGTACTGGTGAACGCGGTTGTATAGCAACACATGCAGATGAATACGTCTGTATAGAAGTGACATCGAAGAATACATATTCATGAAATGTACCTGAAATGGGACAACATTCAAGTATGTATGAAGAAAGATGAATCGCACTCAACCCACCAAAAATTGAGGTGAACGGATGTGGTTTGCCAAGAAACTCTCAAATCAGCGAACGAGGCTGAGATTCAAAGTCTGCCCCGTAGAATGAAGTAAATAGAAGCGTGAGGAACAGGTTTTCTTGAGTATTCCTTTAGATTTGAAAAATGTGTATTGGTGAACGCGGTTGTATAGCAACACATGCAGATGAATACGTCTGCTTAGAAGTTACTTCAAAGATTGCTTTTTCAGGAAATTTACCTAAAATGGAATAACATTCAAGTATGTATGAAGAAAGCAGTATCGCACTCAATCCAGTAAAAATTAAGGTGAATGAATGTGGTTTGCAAAGAAACTCTGAAAAGCGAACGAGGCTTAGATTTAAAGTCTGCCCCGTAGAATGAAGTAAATAGAGGCGTGAGGAACATGTTTTGTTGAGTAGTCCTTTAGAGTTGAAATTTGTGTATTGGTGAACGCGGTTGTATAGCAACACATGCAGATGAATACGTCTGTATAGAAGTGACATCGAAGAATACATATTCATGAAATGTACCTGAAATGGGACAACATTCAAGTATGTATGAAGAAAGATGAATCGCACTCAACCCACCAAAAATTGAGGTGAACGGATGTGGTTTGCCAAGAAACTCTCAAATTAGCGAACGAGGCTGAGATTCAAAGTCTGCCCCGTAGAATGAAGTAAATAGAAGCGTGAGGAACATGTTTTGTTGAGTAGTCCTTTAGATTTGAAATTTGTGTACTGGTGAACGCGGTTGTATAGCAACACATGCAGATGAATACGTCTGTATAGAAGTGACATCGAAGAATACATATTCATGAAATGTACCTGAAATGGGACAACATTCAAGTATGTATGAAGAAAGATGAATCGCACTCAACCCACCAAAAATTGAGGTGAACGGATGTGGTTTGCCAAGAAACTCTCAAATCAGCGAACGAGGCTGAGATTCAAAGTCTGCCCCGTAGAATGAAGTAAATAGAAGCGTGAGGAACATGTTTTGTTGAGTAGTCCTTTAGATTTGAAATTTGTGTACTGGTGAACGCGGTTGTATAGCAACACATGCAGATGAATACGTCTGTATAGAAGTGACATCGAAGAATACATATTCATGAAATGTACCTGAAATGGGACAACATTCAAGTATGTATGAAGAAAGATGAATCGCACTCAACCCACCAAAAATTGAGGTGAACGGATGTGGTTTGCCAAGAAACTGTCAAATCAGCGAACGAGGCTGAGATTCAAAGTCTGCCCCGTAGAATGAAGTAAATAGAAGCGTGAGGAACATGTTTTGTTGAATAGTCCTTTGAACGCGGTTGTATAGCAACACATGCAGATGAATACGTCTGTATAGAAGTGACAAAGAAGAATGAATATTCAGGAAATTTACCTAAAATGGGATAACATTCAAGTATGTATGAAGGAAGATGAATCGCACTCAATACAATAAAAATTAAGGCGAATGGTGTGCTTTGCAAAGAAACTCTGAAATCTTCGAACGAGGCTGAGATTTAGAATCTGCCCCGTAGAATGAAGTAACTAGAAGCGTGAGGAACATGTTTTCTTGAGTATTCCTTTAGATTTGAAAAATGTGTATTGGTGAACGCGGTTGTATAGCAACACATGCAGATGAATACGTCTGCTTAGAAGTTACTTCAAAGATTGCTTTTTCAGGAAATTTACCTAAAATGGAATAACATTCAAGTATGTATGAAGAAAGCAGTATCGCACTCAATCCAGTAAAAATTAAGGTGAATGAATGTGGTTTGCAAAGAAACTCTGAAAAGCGAACGAGGCTTAGATTTAAAGTCTGCCCCGTAGAATGAAGTAAATAGAGGCGTGAGGAACATGTTTTGTTGAGTAGTCCTTTAGAGTTGAAATTTGTGTATTGGTGAACGCGGTTGTATAGCAACACATGCAGATGAATACGTCTGTATAGAAGTGACATCGAAGAATACATATTCATGAAATGTACCTGAAATGGGACAACATTCAAGTATGTATGAAGAAAGATGAATCGCACTCAACCCACCAAAAATTGAGGTGAACGGATGTGGTTTGCCAAGAAACTCTCAAATCAGCGAACGAGGCTGAGATTCAAAGTCTGCCCCGTAGAATGAAGTAAATAGAAGCGTGAGGAACATGTTTTGTTGAGTAGTCCTTTAGATTTGAAATTTGTGTACTGGTGAACGCGGTTGTATAGCAACACATGCAGATGAATACGTCTGTATAGAAGTGACATCGAAGAATACATATTCATGAAATGTACCTGAAATGGGACAACATTCAAGTATGTATGAAGAAAGATGAATCGCACTCAACCCACCAAAAATTGAGGTGAACGGATGTGGTTTGCCAAGAAACTCTCAAATCAGCGAACGAGGCTGAGATTCAAAGTCTGCCCCGTAGAATGAAGTAAATAGAAGCGTGAGGAACATGTTTTCTTGAGTATTCCTTTAGATTTGAAAAATGTGTATTGGTGAACGCGGTTGTATAGCAACACATGCAGATGAATACGTCTGCTTAGAAGTTACTTCAAAGATTGCTTTTTCAGGAAATTTACCTAAAATGGAATAACATTCAAGTATGTATGAAGAAAGCAGTATCGCACTCAATCCAGTAAAAATTAAGGTGAATGAATGTGGTTTGCAAAGAAACTCTGAAAAGCGAACGAGGCTTAGATTTAAAGTCTGCCCCGTAGAATGAAGTAAATAGAGGCGTGAGGAACATGTTTTGTTGAGTAGTCCTTTAGAGTTGAAATTTGTGTATTGGTGAACGCGGTTGTATAGCAACACATGCAGATGAATACGTCTGTATAGAAGTGACATCGAAGAATACATATTCATGAAATGTACCTGAAATGGGACAACATTCAAGTATGTATGAAGAAAGATGAATCGCACTCAACCCACCAAAAATTGAGGTGAACGGATGTGGTTTGCCAAGAAACTCTCAAATCAGCGAACGAGGCTGAGATTCAAAGTCTGCCCCGTAGAATGAAGTAAATAGAAGCGTGAGGAACATGTTTTGTTGAGTAGTCCTTTAGATTTGAAATTTGTGTACTGGTGAACGCGGTTGTATAGCAACACATGCAGATGAATACGTCTGTATAGAAGTGACATCGAAGAATACATATTCATGAAATGTACCTGAAATGGGACAACATTCAAGTATGTATGAAGAAAGATGAATCGCACTCAACCCACCAAAAATTGAGGTGAACGGATGTGGTTTGCCAAGAAACTCTCAAATCAGCGAACGAGGCTGAGATTCAAAGTCTGCCCCGTAGAATGAAGTAAATAGAAGCGTGAGGAACAGGTTTTCTTGAGTATTCCTTTAGATTTGAAAAATGTGTATTGGTGAACGCGGTTGTATAGCAACACATGCAGATGAATACGTCTGCTTAGAAGTTACTTCAAAGATTGCTTTTTCAGGAAATTTACCTAAAATGGAATAACATTCAAGTATGTATGAAGAAAGCAGTATCGCACTCAATCCAGTAAAAATTAAGGTGAATGAATGTGGTTTGCAAAGAAACTCTGAAAAGCGAACGAGGCTTAGATTTAAAGTCTGCCCCGTAGAATGAAGTAAATAGAGGCGTGAGGAACATGTTTTGTTGAGTAGTCCTTTAGAGTTGAAATTTGTGTATTGGTGAACGCGGTTGTATAGCAACACATGCAGATGAATACGTCTGTATAGAAGTGACATCGAAGAATACATATTCATGAAATGTACCTGAAATGGGACAACATTCAAGTATGTATGAAGAAAGATGAATCGCACTCAACCCACCAAAAATTGAGGTGAACGGATGTGGTTTGCCAAGAAACTCTCAAATTAGCGAACGAGGCTGAGATTCAAAGTCTGCCCCGTAGAATGAAGTAAATAGAAGCGTGAGGAACATGTTTTGTTGAGTAGTCCTTTAGATTTGAAATTTGTGTACTGGTGAACGCGGTTGTATAGCAACACATGCAGATGAATACGTCTGTATAGAAGTGACATCGAAGAATACATATTCATGAAATGTACCTGAAATGGGACAACATTCAAGTATGTATGAAGAAAGATGAATCGCACTCAACCCACCAAAAATTGAGGTGAACGGATGTGGTTTGCCAAGAAACTCTCAAATCAGCGAACGAGGCTGAGATTCAAAGTCTGCCCCGTAGAATGAAGTAAATAGAAGCGTGAGGAACATGTTTTGTTGAGTAGTCCTTTAGATTTGAAATTTGTGTACTGGTGAACGCGGTTGTATAGCAACACATGCAGATGAATACGTCTGTATAGAAGTGACATCGAAGAATACATATTCATGAAATGTACCTGAAATGGGACAACATTCAAGTATGTATGAAGAAAGATGAATCGCACTCAACCCACCAAAAATTGAGGTGAACGGATGTGGTTTGCCAAGAAACTGTCAAATCAGCGAACGAGGCTGAGATTCAAAGTCTGCCCCGTAGAATGAAGTAAATAGAAGCGTGAGGAACATGTTTTGTTGAATAGTCCTTTGAACGCGGTTGTATAGCAACACATGCAGATGAATACGTCTGTATAGAAGTGACAAAGAAGAATGAATATTCAGGAAATTTACCTAAAATGGGATAACATTCAAGTATGTATGAAGGAAGATGAATCGCACTCAATACAATAAAAATTAAGGCGAATGGTGTGCTTTGCAAAGAAACTCTGAAATCTTCGAACGAGGCTGAGATTTAGAATCTGCCCCGTAGAATGAAGTAACTAGAAGCGTGAGGAACATGTTTTCTTGAGTATTCCTTTAGATTTGAAAAATGTGTATTGGTGAACGCGGTTGTATAGCAACACATGCAGATGAATACGTCTGCTTAGAAGTTACTTCAAAGATTGCTTTTTCAGGAAATTTACCTAAAATGGAATAACATTCAAGTATGTATGAAGAAAGCAGTATCGCACTCAATCCAGTAAAAATTAAGGTGAATGAATGTGGTTTGCAAAGAAACTCTGAAAAGCGAACGAGGCTTAGATTTAAAGTCTGCCCCGTAGAATGAAGTAAATAGAGGCGTGAGGAACATGTTTTGTTGAGTAGTCCTTTAGAGTTGAAATTTGTGTATTGGTGAACGCGGTTGTATAGCAACACATGCAGATGAATACGTCTGTATAGAAGTGACATCGAAGAATACATATTCATGAAATGTACCTGAAATGGGACAACATTCAAGTATGTATGAAGAAAGATGAATCGCACTCAACCCACCAAAAATTGAGGTGAACGGATGTGGTTTGCCAAGAAACTCTCAAATCAGCGAACGAGGCTGAGATTCAAAGCCTGCCCCGTAGAATGAAGTAAATAGAAGCGTGAAGAACATGTTTTGTTGAGTAGTCCTTTAGATTTGAAATTCGTGTATTGGTGAACGCGGTTGTATAGCAACACATGCAGATGAATACGTGTATATAGAAGTGACACGGAAGAATACATATTCAGGAAATTTACCTAAAATGGGATAACATTCAAGTATGTATGAAGGAAGATGCACTCAATTCATCAAAAATTGAGGTGAATAGATGTGGTTTAGGGTCTGCCCCGTAGAATGAAGTAACTAAAATAAACATTCGGGGCGATAACGGGATCAGGCGGCTGAAAGTGGCGCCGTCGCGTCCGGGGGGCGTCGGCGCTTTCGGGGCGCTCGGGGGGTCGGGCGGCGGAAAGTGGCGCTGAGGCGTCCGGGGGGGCGTCGGCGCTTTCGGGGTGCTCGGGGGGTGATGCGGTGGAAATTGGCGCCGACGTGTCCGGGAGGGCGTCGGCGCTTTCGGGGCGCTCGGGGGGTCGGGCGGCGGAAAGTGGCGCCGACGCGTTCGGTGGAGCGTCGGCGCTTTCGGGGCGCTCGGGGGGTCGGGCGGAGGAAGGTGGCGCACAGGAGTCCGGGGGGGGGCGTCGGCCCTTTCGTGGCGCTCGGGGGGTCGGGCGGCGGAAAGTGGCGCCGAGGCGTCCGGGGGGGCGTCGGCGCTTTCGGGGCGCTCGGGGTTTCGGGCGGCGGAAAGTGGCACCGAGGCGTCCGGGGGGCCGCCGGCACTTTCGGGGCGCTCGGGGGTTCGGGCAGCGGAAAGTGGCGCTCGGGGGGTCGGGCGGCGGAAGGTGGCGCCGGCGGGTCCGGGGGGGGCCGCCGGCACATTCGGGGCGCTCGGGGGATCGGGCGGCGGAAAGTGGCGCCGACGGGTCCGGGGGGGCCGGCGGCACTTTCGGGGCGCTCGGGGGGTCGGGCGGCGGAAAGTGGCGCCGGCGGGTCTGGGGGGGCCGCCGGCACATTCGGGGCGCTCGGCGGTTCGGGCGGCGGAAACTGGCGTCGACGAGTCCGGGGGGCGTTGGAGCTTTCAGGGCGCTCGGGGGGTGAGGCGGCGGAAAGTGGTGGCGACGCGTCCGGGGGGGCGTCGGCACTTTCGGGGCGCTCGGGGGGTCGGGCGGCAGAAAGTGGCGCCGACGGGTCCGGGGGGGCCGCCAGCACTTTCGGGGCGCTCGTGGGGTCGGGCGGCGGAAAGTGGCGCCAACGGGTCCGGGGGGGCCGCCGGCGCTTTCGGGGCGATCGGGGGTGTCGGGCGGCGGAAAGTGGCGCCGACGGGTCCGGGGGGGCTGCCGGCGCTTTCGGGGCGATCGGGGGGGTCGGGCGGCGGAAAGTGGCGCCGACGGGTCCGTGGGGGCCGGCGGACTTTCGGGGCGCTCGGGGGGTCGGGCGGCGGAAAGTGGCGCCGGCGGGTCCGGGGGGGCCGCCGGCACATTCGGGGCGCTCGGGGGGTCGGGCGGCGGAAAGTGGCGCCGGCGGGTCCGGGGGGGCCGCCGGCACATTCGGGGCGCTCGGCGGGTCGGGCGGCGGAAAGTGGCGCCGGCGGGTCCGGGGGGGCCGCCGGCACATTCGGGGCGCTCGGGGGGTCGGGCGGCGGAAGGTGGCGCCGGCGGGTCCGGGGGGGCCCCCGGCACTTTCGGGGCGCTCGGGGGGTCGGGCGGCGGAAAGTGGCGCCGACGGGTCCGGGGGGGCCGCCGGCACTTTCGGGGCGCTCGGGGGGTTGGGCGGAGGAAAGTGGCGTCGACGGGTCCGGGGGGGCCGCCGGCACTTTCGGGGCGCTCAGGGCGTCGGGCGGCGGAAAGTGGCGCCGACGGGTCCGGGGGGGCCGGCGGCACTTTCGGAGCGCTCGGGGGGGCGGGCGGCGGAAAGTGGCGCCGGCGGGTCCGGTGGGGCCGCCGGTACATTCGGGGCGCTCGGGGGGTCGGGCGGCAGAAAGTGGCGCCGAGGGGACCGGGGGGGCCGCCGGCACTTTCGGGGCGCTCGGGGGGTCGGGCGGCGGAAAGTGGCGCCGACGGGTCCGGGGGGGCCGCCGGCACTTTCGGGGCGCTCGGGGGGTCGGGCGGCGGAAAGTGGCGCCGACGGGTCCGGGGGGGCCGCCGGCACTTTCGGGGCGCTCGGGGCGTCGGGCGGCGGAAAGTGGCGCCGACGGGTCCGGGGGGGCCGCCGGCACTTTCGGGGCGCTCAGGGCGTCGGGCGGCGGAAAGTGGCGCCGACGGGTCCGGGGGGGGCCGGCGGCACTTTCGGAGCACTCGGGGGGGCGGGCGGCGGAAAGTGGCGCCGGCAGGTCCGGGGGGGCCGCCGGCACATTCGGGGCGCTCGGGGGGTCGGGCGGCGGAAAGTGGCGCCGAGGGGCCCGGGGGGGCCGCCGGCACTTTCGGGGCGCTCGGGGGGTCGGGCGGCGGAATGTGGCGCCGACGGGTCCGGGGGGGGCCGCCGGCACTTTCGGGGCGCTCGGGGGGTCGGGCGGCGGAAAGTGGCGCCGACGGGTCCGTGGGGGCCGCCGGCACTTTCGGGGCGCTCGGGGCGTCGGGCGGCGGAAAGTGGCGCCGACGGGTGCGGGGGGGCCGGCGGCACTTTCGGAGCGCTCGGGGGGGCGGGCGGCGGAAAGTGGCGCCGACGGGTCCGGGGGGGGCCGCCGGTACTTTCGGGGCGCTCGGGGGGTCGGGCGGCGGAAAGTGGCGCCGAGGGGCCCGGGGGGGCCGCCGGCACTTTCGGGGCGCTCGGGGCGTCGGGCGGCGGAAAGTGGCGCCGACGGGTCCGGGGGGGCCGGCGGCACTTTCGGAGCGCTCGGGGGGGCGGGGGGCGGAAAGTGGCGCCAACGGGTCCGGGGGGGCCGCCGGCACTTTCGGGGCGCTCGGGGGGTCGGGCGGCGGAAAGTGGCGCCGAGGGGCCCGGGGGGGCCGGCGGCAATTTCGGGGCGCTCGGGGGGTCGGTTGGCGGAAAGTGGCGCCGACGGGTCCGGGGGGGCCGCCGGCACTTTCGGGGCGCTCGGGGTGTCGGGCGGCGGAAAGTGGCGCCGAGGGGCCCGGGGGGGCCGTCGGCACATTTGGGGCGCTCGGCGGGTCGGGCGGCGGAAACTGGCGCCGACGGGTCCGGGGGGGCCGGCGGCACTTTCGGGGCGCTCGGGGGGTCGGGCGGCGGAAAGTGGCGCCGACGGGTCCGGGGGGGCCGCCGGCACTTTCGGGGCGCTCGGGGGGTCGGGCGGCGGGAAAGTGGCGCCGACGGGTCCGGGGGGCCGCCGTCACTTTCGGGGCGCTCGGGGGGTCGGGCGGCGGAAAGTGGCGCCGGCGGGTCCGGGGGGGCCCCCGGCACTTTCGGGGCACTCGGGGGGTCGGGCGGCGGAAAGTGGCGCCGAGCGGTACGGGGGGGGCCGCCGGCACTTTCGGGGCGCTCGGGGGGTTGGGCGGCGGAAAGTGGCGCCGACGGGTCCGGGGGGGCCGCCGGCACTTTCGGGGCGCTCAGGGCGTCGGGCAGCGGAAAGTGGCGCCGACGGGTCCGGGGGGGCCGGCGGCACTTTCGGAGCGCTCGGGGGGGCGGGCGGCGGAAAGTGGCGCCGGCGGGTCCGGGGGGGCCGCCGGCACATTCGGGGCGCTCGGGGGGGTCGGGCGGCGGAAAAGTGGCGCCGAGGGGCCCGGGGGGGCCGCCGGCACTTTCGGGGCGCTCGGGGGGTCGGGCGGCGGAAAGTGGCGCCGACGGGTCCGGGGGGGGCCGCCGGCAATTTCGGGGCGCTCGGGGGGTCGGGCGGCGGAAAGTGGCGCCGACGGGTCCGGGGGGGCCGCCGGCACTTTCGGGGCGCTCGGGGCGTCGGGCGGCGGAAAGTGGCGCCGACGGGTCCGGGGGGGCCGGCGGCACTTTCGGAGCGCTCGGGGGGGGCGGGCGGCGGAAAGTGGCGCCGACGGGTCCGGGGGGGCCGCCGGCACTTTCGGGGCGCTCGGGGGGTCGGGCGGCGGAAAGTGGCGCCGAGGGGCCCGGGGGGGCCGCTGGCACTTTCGGGGCGCTCGGGGGGTCGGGCGGCGGAAAGTGGTGCCGACGGGTCCGGGGGGGGCCGCCGGCACTTTCGGGGCGCTCGGGGGGTCGGCGGCGGAAAGTGGCGCCGGCGGGTCCGGGGGGGCCGCCGGCACTTTCGGGGCGCTCGCGGGGTCGGGCGTCGGAAAGTGGCGCCGACGGGTCCGGGGGGGCCAGCGGCAATTTCGGGGCGCTCGGGGGGTCGGGCGGCGGAAAGTGGCGCCGAGGGGCCCGGGAGGGCCGCCGGCACTTTCGGGGCGCTCGGGCGGTCGGGCGGCGGAAACTGGCGCCGACGGGTCCGGGGGGGCCGCCGGCACTTTCGGGGCGCTCGGGGGGGTAGGGCGACGGAAAGTGGCGCCGACGGGGCCGGGGGGGCTGCCGGCACTTTCGGGGCGCTCGGGGGTTCGGGCGGCGGAAAGTGGCGCCGAGGGGCCCGGGGGGGCCAACGGCACTTTCGGGGCGCTCGGGGGGTCGGGCAGTGGAAAGTGGCGCCGGCGGGTCCGGGGGGGCCGCCGCCACTTTCGGGGCGCTCGGGGGGTCGGGTGGCGGAAAGTGGCGCTGACGGGTCCGCGGGGGCCGCCGGCACTTTCGGGGCGCTCGGGGGGTAGGGCGGCGGAAAGTGGCGCCGACGGGTCCGGGGTGGCCGTCGGCACTTTGGGGGCCCTCGGGGGGTCGGGCGGCGGAAAGTGGCGCCGGCGGGTCCGGGGGGGCCGCCGGCACATTCGGGGCGCTCGGGGGGTCGGGCGGCAGAAAGTGGCGCCGAGGGGCCCGGGGGGGCCCCCGGCACTTTCGGGGCGCTCGGGGGGTCGGGCGGCGGAAAGTGGCGCCGACGGGTCCGGGGGGGCCGCCGGCACTTTCGGGGCGCTCGGGGGGTTGGGCGGAGGAAAGTGGCCGTCGACGGGTCCGGGGGGGGGCCGCCGGCACTTTCGGGGCGCTCAGGGCGTCGGGCGGCGGAAAGTGGCGCCGACGGGTCCGGGGGGGCCGGCGGCACTTTCGGAGCGCTCGGGGGGGCGGGCGGCGGAAAGTGGCGCCGGCGGGTCGGGGTGGGGCCGCCGGTACATTCGGGGGCGCTCGGGGGGTCGGTGCGGGCAGAAAGTGGCGCCGAGGGGCCCGGGGGGGGCCGCCGGCACTTTCGGGGCGCTTGAGGGGTCGGGCGGCGGAAAGTGGCGCCGACGGGTCCGGGGGGGCCGCCGGCACTTTCGGGGGCGCTCGGGGGGTCGGGCGGCGGAAAGTGGCGCCGACGGGTCCGGGGGGGGCCGCCGGCACTTTCGGGGGCGCTCGAGGGGGCGTCGGGCGGCGGAAAGTGGCGCCGACGGGGTCCGGGGGGGGCCGCCGGTACTTTCGGAGCGCTCGGGGGGGGCGGGCGGCGGAAAGTGGCGCCGACGGGTCCGGGGGGGGCCGCCGGAACTTTCGGGGCGCTCGGGGGGTCGGGCGGGCGGAAAGTGGCGCCGAGGGGCCCGGGGGGGGGCCGCCGGCACTTTCGGGGCGCTCGGGGGGGGTCGGGGCGGCGGAGAAAGTGGCGCCGAGGGGGCCCGGGGGGGCCGGCGGCACTTTCGGAGCGCTCGGGGGGAGCGGGCGGCGGAAAGTGGCGCCGGCGGGTCCGGGGGGGCCGCCGGCACATTCGGGGCGCTCGGGGGGTCGGGCGGCGGAAAGTGGCGCCCGAGGGGCCCGGGGGGGCCGCCGGCACTTTCGGGGCGCTCGGGGGGTCGGGCGGCGGAAAGTGGCGCCGACGGGTCCGGGGGGGGCCGCCGGCACTTTCGGGGCGCTCGGGGGGTCGGGCGGCGGAAAGTGGCGCCGACGGGTCCGGGGGGGGCCGCCGGCACTTTCGGGGCGCTCGGGGCGTCGGGCGGCGGAAAGTGGCGCCGACGGGTCCGGGGGTGCCGCCGGCACTTTCTGGGCGCTCGGGGGGTCGGGCGGCGGAAAGCCGGCGCTTTCGGGGCGATCGGGGGGGTCGGGCGGCGGAAAGTGGCGCCGAGGGGCCCGGGGGGGCCGCCAGCACTTTCGGGGCGCTCGGGGGGTCGGGCGGCGGAAAGTGGCGCCGACGGGTCCGGGGGGGCCGCCGGCACTTTCGGGGCGCTCGGGGGGTCGGGCGGCGGAAAGTGGCGCCGACGGGTCCGGGGGGGCCGCCGGCGCTTTCGGGGCGATCGGGGGGGTCGGGCGGCGGAAAGTGGCGCCGACGGGTCCGGGGGGGCCGGCGGCACTTTCGGGGCGCTCGGGGGGTCGGGCGGCGGAAAGTGGCGCCGAGGGGCCCGGGGGGGCCGTCGGCACATTCGGGGCGCTCGGCGGGTCGGGCGGCGGAAACTGGCGCCGACGGGTCCGGGGGGGCCGGCGGCAGTTTCGGGGCGCTCGGGGGGTCGGGCGGCGGAAAGTGGCGCCGAGGGGCCCGGGGGGTCCGCCGGCACTTTCGGGGCGCTAGGGGGGTCGGGCGGCGGAAAGTGGTGCCGACGGGTCCGGGGGGGCCGCCGGCACTTTCGGGGCGCTCGGGGGGTCGGCGGCGGAAAGTGGCGCCGGCGGGTCCGGGGGGCCCCCCGGCACTTTCGGGGCGCTCGGGGGGTCGGGCGGCGGAAAGTGGCGCCGACGGGTCCGGGGGGGCCGCCGGCACTTTCGGGGCGCTCGGGGGGTTGGGCGGCGGAAAGTGGCGCCGACGGGTCCGGGGGGGGCCGCCGGCACTTTCGGGGCGCTCAGGGCGTCGGGCGGCGGAAAGTGGCGCCGACGGGTCCGGGGGGGGCCGGCGGCACTTTCGGAGCACTCGGGGGGGCGGGCGGCGGAAAGTGGCGCCGGCAGGTCCGGGGGGGCCGCCGGCACATTCGGGGCGCTCGGGGGGTCGGGCGGCGGAAAGTGGCGCCGAGGGGCCCGGGGGGGCCGCCGGCACTTTCGGGGCGCTCGGGGGGTCGGGCGGCGGAATGTGGCGCCGACGGGTCCGGGGGGGGCCGCCGGCACTTTCGGGGCGCTCGGGGGGTCGGGCGGCGGAAAGTGGCGCCGACGGGTCCGTGGGGGCCGCCGGCACTTTCGGGGCGCTCGGGGCGTCGGGCGGCGGAAAGTGGCGCCGACGGGTGCGGGGGGGCCGGCGGCACTTTCGGAGCGCTCGGGGGGGCGGGCGGCGGAAAGTGGCGCCGACGGGTCCGGGGGGGCCGCCGGCACTTTCGGGGCGCTCGGGGGGTCGGGCGGCGGAAAGTGGCGCCGAGGGGCCCGGGGGGGGCCGCCGGCACTTTCGGGGCGCTCGGGGCGTCGGGCGGCGGAAAGTGGCGCCGACGGGTCCGGGGGGGCCGGCGGCACTTTCGGAGCGCTCGGGGGGGCGGGGGGCGGAAAGTGGCGCCAACGGGTCCGGGGGGCCGCCGGCACTTTCGGGGCGCTCGGGGGGTCGGGCGGCGGAAAGTGGCGCCGAGGGGCCCGGGGGGGCCGGCGGCAATTTCGGGGCGCTCGGGGGGTCGGTTGGCGGAAAGTGGCGCCGACGGGTCCGGGGGGGCC
>JAUMIR010000052.1:0-32246 GCA_030847615.1 Gambelia wislizenii
GGTGTCGGGCGGCGGAAAGTGGCGCCGACGGGGTCCGGTGGGGCCGCCGGCACTTTCGGGGCGCTCGGGGGGTCGGGGTGGCGGAAAGTGGCGCCGACAGGTCCGGGGGGGGCCGCAGGCACTTTCGGGGCGCTCGGGGGTCGTGCGGCGGAAAGTGGCGCCGACAGGTCAGGGGGGGCCGCCGGCACTTTCGGGGCGCTCGGGGGGTCGGGTGGCGGAAAGTGGCGCCGAGGGGCCCGGGGGGGCCGCCGCCACTTTCGGGGCGCTCGGGGGGTCGGGCGGCGGAAAGTGGCGCCGAGGGGTCCGGGGGGGCCGCCGGCACTTTCGGGGCGCTCGGGGGGTCGGGCGGCGGAAAGTGGCGCCGAGAGGTCCGGGGGGGGCCGCCGGCACTTTCGGGGCGCTCGGGGGGTCGGGCGGCGGAATGTGGCGACGACGGGTCCGCGGGGGCCGCCGGCACTTTCGGAGCTCGAGGGGTCGGGCGGCGGAAAGTGGTGCCGACGGGTCCGGGGGGGCCGCCGGCACTTTCGGGGCGATCGGGGGTCGGGCGGCGGAAAGTGGCGCCGACGCGTCCGGGGGGGGCCGCCGGCACTTTCAGGGCGCTCGGGCGGTCGGGCGGCAGAAAGTGGCGCCGACGGGTCCGGGGGGGCCGCCGGCACATTCGGGGCGCTCGGGGGGTCGGGGCGGCGGAAAGTGGCACCGACGGGCGGCGGAAAGTGGCGCCGACAGGTCCGGGGGGCCGCCGGCACTTTCGGGGCGCTCGGGGGGTCGGGTGGCAGAAAGTGGCGCCGAGGGGCCCGGGGGGGCCGCCGGCACTTTCGGGGGCGCTCGGGGGGTCGGGCGGCGGAAAGTGGCGCCGAGGGGTCCGGGGGGGCCGCCGGCACTTTCGGGGCGCTCGGGGGGTCGGGCGGCGGAATGTGGCGACGACGGGTCCAGGGGGGCCACCGGCACTTTCAGGCGCTCGGGGGGTCGGGCGGCGGAAAGTGGTGCCGACGGGTACGGGGGGTCCGCCGGCACTTTCGGGGCGCTCGGGGGGTCGGGTGGCGGAAAGTGGCGCCGACGGGCCCGGGGGGGACGCAGGCACTTTCGGGGCGCTCGGGGGGTCGGGCGGCTGAAAGTGGCGCCGACGGGTCCGGGGGGACCGCCGGCACTTTCGGGGCGCTCGGGGGGTCGGGCGGCGGATAGTGGCGCCTACGGGTCCGGGGGGGACCGCCGGCACTTTCGGGGCGCTCGGGGGGTCGGGCGGCGGAAAGTGGCGTGGACGGGGTCCGGGGGGGGCCGCCGGTACTTTCGGGGCGCTCAGGGGGTTGGGCGGCGGATAGTGGCGCCTACGGGTCCGGGGGGCCGCCTGCACTTTCGGGGCGCTCGGGGGGGTTGGGCGGCGGAAAGTGGCGCCGACGGGTCCGGGGGGGGCTGCCGGCACTTTCGGGGCGCTCGGGGGGTCGGGCGGCGGAAAGTGGCGCCGACGGGTCCGGGGGGGCCTCAGTCACTTTCGGAGCGCTCGGGGGTCGGGCGGCGGAAAGTGGCGCCGGCGGGTCGGGGGGGGCCGCCGGCACTTTCGAGGCGCTCGGGGGGTCGGGCGGCGGAAAGTGGCGCCGTTGGGTCCGGGGGGGCCGCCGGCACTTGCGGGGCGCTCGAGGGGGTCGGGCGGCGGAAGGTGGCTCCGACGGGCCCCGGGGGGCCGCAGGCACTTTCGGGGCGCTCGGGGGATCTCGCGGCGGAAAGTGGCGCCGATCGGCCCGGGGGGGCCGCAGGCACTTTCGGGGCGCTCGGGGGGGTCGAGCGGCGGAAAGTGGCGCCGACGGGTCCGGGGGGGCCCGCCGGCACTTTCGGGGCGCTCGGGGTGTCGGGCGGCGGAAAGTGGCACCGACGGGTACGGGGGGGCCGCCGGCACTTTCGGGGCGCTCGGGGGGTCGGGGCGGCGGAAAGTGGCGCCGACGTGTCCGGGGGGCCGCAGGCACTTTCGGGGCACTCGGGGGGTGGGGGCGGCGGAAAGTGGCGCCGACGGGTCCGGGGGGGCCCGCCGGCACTTTCGGGGCGCTCGGGGGTGTCGGGCGGCGGAAAGTGGCGCCGACGGGTCCGGGGGGGCCCGCCGGCACTTTCGGGGCGCTCGGGGTGTCGGGCGGCGGAAAGTGGCACCGACGGGTCCGGGGGGGCCCGCCGGCACTTTCGGGGCGCTCGGGGTGTCGGGCGGTGGAAAGTGGCACCGACGGGTCCGGGGGAGCCGCCGGCACTTTCGGGGCGCTCGGAGGGTCGGGCGGCGGAAAGTGGCGCCGACGTTTCCGGGGGGGCCGCAGGCACTTTCGGGGCGCTCGGGGGGTGGGGCGGCGGAAAGTGGCGCCAACGGGTCCGGGGGGGCCCGCCGGCACTTTCGGGGGCGCTCGGGGTGTCGGGCGGCGGAAAGTGGCGCCGACGGGTCCGGTGGGGCCGCCGGCACTTTCGGGGCGCTCGGGGGGTCGGGGTGGCGGAAAGTGGCGCCGACAGGTACGGGGGGGCCGCAGGCACTTTCGGGGTGCTCGGGGGTCGGGCGGCGGAAAGTGGCGCCGACAGGTCAGGGGGGCCGCCGGCACTTTCGGGGCGCTCGGGGGTCGGGCGGCGGAAAGTGGCGCCGAGGGGCCCGGGGGGGCCGCCGGCACTTTCGGGGTGCTCGGGGGGTCGGGCGGCGGAAAGTGGCGCCGAGAGGTCCGGGGGGGCCCCCGGCACTTTCGGGGCGCTCGGGGGGTCGGGCGGCGGAAAGTGGCGCCGAGGGGTCCGGGGGGGCCGCCGGCACTTTCGGGGCGCTCGGGGGGTCAGGCGGCGGAATGTGGCGACGAGGGGTCCGGGGGGCCGCCGGCACTTTCGGGCGCTCGAGGGGTCGGGCGGCGGAAAGTGGTGCCGACGGGTACGGGGGGCCGCCGGCACTTTCGGGGCGCTCGGGGGGTCGGGCGGCGGAAAGTGGCGCCGACGGGTCCGGGGGGGCCGCCGGCACTTTCGGGGCGCTCGGGGGGTCAGGCGGCGGAATGTGGCGACGACGGGTCCGGGGGGCCGCCGGCACTTTCGGGCGCTCGAGGGGTCGGGCGGCGGAAAGTGGTGCCGACGGGTACGGGGGGGCCGCCGGCACTTTCGGGGCGCTCGGGGGGTCGGGCGGCGGAAAGTGGCGCTGACGGGTCCGGGGGGGCCGCCGGCACTTTCGGGGCGCTCGGGGGTCGGGCGGCGGAAAGTGGCGCCGATGCGTCCGGGGGGGGCCGCCGGCACTTTCAGGGCGCTCCGGCGGTCGGGCGGCAGAAAGTGGCGCCGACGGGTCCGGGGGGGCCGCTGGCACATTCGGGGCGCTCGGGGGGTCGGGCGGCGGAAAGTGGCACCGACGGGCGGCGGAAAGTGGCGCCGACAGGTCCGGGGGGCCGCCGGCACTTTCGGGGCGCTCGGGGGGGTCGGGTGGCAGAAAGTGGCGCCGAGGGGCCCGGGGGGGCCGCCGGCACTTTTGGGGCGCTCGGGGGGTCGGGCGGCGGAAAGTGGCGCCGAGGGGTCCGGGGGGGCCGCCGGCACTTTCGGGGCGCTCGGGGGGGTCGCGCGGCGGAATGTGGCGACGACGGGTCCAGGGGGCCGCCGGCACTTTCAGGCGCTCGGGGGGTCGGGCGGCGGAAAGTGGTGCCGACGGGTACGGGGGGGGCCGCCGGCACTTTCGGGGCGCTCGGGGGGTCGGGCGGCGGAAAGTGGCGCCGACGTGCCCGGGGGGGACGCAGGCACTTTCGGGGCGCTCGGGGGGTCGGGCGTCTGAAAGTGGCACCGACGGGTCCGGGGGGACTGCCGGCACTTTCGGGGCGCTCGGGGGTCGGGCGGCGGATAGTGGCGCCTACGGGTCCGGGGGGGACCGCCGGCACTTTCGGGGCGCTCGGGGGGTCGGGCGGCGGAAAGTGGCGTGGACGGGTCCGGGGGGGCCGCCGGTACTTTCGGGGCGCTCAGGGGGTCGGGCGGCGGATAGTGGCGCCTACGGGTCCGGGGGGCCGCCTGCACTTTCGGGGCGCTCGGGGGGTCGGGCGGCGGAAAGTGGCGCCGACGGGTCCGGGGGGGCCGCCGGCACTTTCGGGGCGCTCGGGGGGTCGGGCGGCGGAAAGTGGCGCCGACGGGTCCGGGGGGGCCGCAGGCACTTTCGGAGCGCTCGGGGGTCGGGCGGCGGAAAGTGGCGCCGGCGGGTCCGGGGGGGCCGCCGGCACTTTCGGGGCGCTCGGGGGGTCGGGCGGCGGAAAGTGGCGCCGTTGGGTCCGGGGGAGCCACCGGCACTTGCGGGGCGCTCGAGGGGGCTGGGCGGCGGAAAGTGGCGCCGACGGGCCCCGGGGGGCCGCAGGCACTTTCGGGGCGCTCGGGGGGTCGGGCGTCTGAAAGTGGCGCCGACGGGTCCGGGGGGACCGCCGGCACTTTCGGGGCGCTCGGGGGGTCGGGCGGCGGATAGTGGCGCCTACGGGTCCGGGGGGACCGCCGGCACTTTCGGGGCGCTCGGGGGGGTCGGGCGGCGGAAAGTGGCGTGGACGGGTCCGGGGGGCCGCCGGTACTTTCGGGGCGCTCAGGGGGTCGGGCGGCGGATAGTGGCGCCTACGGGTCCGGGGGGGCCGCCTGCACTTTCGGGGCGCTCGGGGGGGTCGGGCGGCGGAACGTGGCGCCGACGGGTCCGGGGGGGCCGCCGGCACTTTCGGGGCCCTCGGGGGGGTCGGGCGGCGGAAAGTGGCGCCGACGGGTCCGGGGGGGCCGCAGGCACTTTCGGAGCGCTCGGGGGTCGGGCGGCGGGAAAGTGGCGCCGGCGGGTCCGGGGGGGCCGCCGGCACTTTCGGGGCGCTCGGGGGGTCGGGCGGCGGAAAGTGGCGCCGTTGGGTCCGGGGGAGCCACCGGCACTTGCGGGGCGCTCGAGGGGGTCGGGCGGCGGAAAGTGGCGCCGACGGGCCCCGGGGGGCCGCAGGCACTTTCGGGGCGCTCGGGGGATCTCGCGGCGGAAAGTGGCGCCGATCGGCCCGGGGGGGCCGCAGGCACTTTCGGGGCGCTCGGGGGGTCGAGCGGCGGAAAGTGGCGCCGACGGGTCCGGGGGGGCCCGCCGGCACTTTCGGGGCGCTAGGGGTGTCGGGCGGCGGAAAGTGGCACCGACGGGTCCGGGGGGGCCACTGGCACTTTCGGGGCGCTCGGGGGGTCGGGCGGCGGAAAGTGGCGCCGACGTGTCCGGGGGGCCGCAGGCACTTTCGGGGCGCTCGGGGGGAGGGGCGGCGGAAAGTGGCGCCGACGGGTCCGGGGGGGCCCGCCGGCACTTTCGGGGCGCTCGGGGTGTCGGGCGGCGGAAAGTGGCGCCGACGGGTCCGGGGGGGCCCGCTGGCACTTTAGGGGCGCTCGGGGTGTCGGGTGGCGGAAAGTGGCACCGACGGGTCTGGGGGGGCCCGCCGGCACTTTCGGGGCGCTCGGGGTGTCGGGCGGCGGAAAGTGGCACCGACGGGTCCGGGGGGGCCGCCGGCACTTTCGGGGCGCTCGGAGGGTCGGGCGGTGGAAAGTGGCGCCGATGTGTCCGGGGGGGCCGCAGGCACTTTCGGGGCGCTCGGGGGGTGGGGCGGCGGAAAGTTGCGCCAACGGGTCTGGGGGGGCCCGCCGGCACTTTCGGGGCGCTCGGGGTGTCGGGCGGCGGAAAGTGGCGCCGACGGGTCCGGGGGGGCCCGCCGGCACTTTCGGGGCGCTCGGGGTGTCGGGCGGCGGAAAGTGGCACCGACGGGTCCGGGGGGGCCCGCCGGCACTTTCGGGGCGCTCGGGGTGTCGGGCGGCGGAAAGTGGCACCGACGGGTCCAGGGGAGCAGCCGGCACTTTCGGGGCGCTCGGAGGGTCGGGCGGCGGAAAGTGGCGCCGACGTGTCCGGGGGGGCCGCAGGCACTTTCGGGGCGCTCGGGGGGTGGGGTGGCGGAAAGTGGCGCCAACGGGTCCGGGAGGGCCTGCCGGCACTTTCGGGGCGCTCGGGGTGTCGGGCGGCGGGAAAGTGGCGCCGACGGGTCCGGTGGGGCCGCCGGCACTTTCGGGGCGCTCGGGGGGTCGGGTGGCGGAAAGTGGCGCCGACAGGTCCAGGGGGCCGCAGGCACTTTCGGGGCGCTCGGGGGTCGGGCGGCGGAAAGTGGCGCCGACAGGTCAGGGGGGGGCCGCCGGCACTTTCGGTGCGCTCGGGGGGTCGGGTGGCGGAAAGTGGCGCCGAGGGGCCCGGGGGGGCCGCCGGCACTTTCGGGGCGCTCGGGGGGTCGGGCGGCGGAAAGTGGCGCCGAGGGGTCCGGGGGGGCCGCCGGCACTTTCGGGGCGCTCGGGGGGTCGGGCGGCGGAAAGTGGCGCCGAGAGGTCCGGGGGGGCCGCCGGCACTTTCGGGGCGCTCGGGGGGTCGGGCGGCGGAATGTGGCGACGACGGGTCCGCGGGGGCCGCCGGCAGTTTCGGGCGCTCGAGGGTCGGGCGGCGGAAAGTGGTGCCGACGGGTCCGGGGGGGCCGCCGGCACTTTCGGGGCGATCGGGGGTCGGGCGGCAGAAAGTGGCGCCGACGCGTCCGGGGGGGCCGCCGGCACTTTCAGGGCGCTCGGGCGGTCGGGCGGCAGAAAGTGGCGCCGACGGGTCCGGGGGGGCCGCCGGCACATTCGGGGCGCTCGGGGGGTCGGGCGGCGGAAAGTGGCACCGACGGGCGGCGGAAACTGGCGCCGACAGGTCCGGGGGGCCGCCGGCACTTCGGGGCGCTCGGGGGGTCGGGTGGCAGAAAGTGGCGCCGAGGGGCCCGGGGGGGCCGCCGGCACTTTCGGGGCGCTCGGGGGGTCGGGCGGCGGAAAGTGGCGCCGAGGGGTCCGGGGGGGCCGCCGGCACTTTCGGGGCGCTCGGGGGGTCAGGCGGCGGAATGTGAATGTGGCGACGACGGGTCCGGGGGGCCGCCGGCACTTTCGGGCGCTCGAGGGGTCGGGCGGCGGAAAGTGGCGACGACGGGTCCGGGGGGCCGCCGGCACTTTCGGGCGCTCGGGGGGTCGGGCGGCGGAAAGTGGCGACGACGGGTCCGGGGGGGGCCGGCACTTTCGGGCGCTCGGGGGGTCGGGCGGCGGAAAGTGGCGCCGACGGGTCCGGGGGGGCCGCCGGCACTTTCGGGGCGCTCGGGGTGTCGGGCGGCGGAAAGTGGCGCCGACGGGTTCGGGGGGGCCCGCCGGCACTTTCGGGGCGCTCGGGGTGTCTGGCGGCAGAAAGTGGCGCCGAGGGGTCCGGGGGGGCCGCCGACACTTTCGGGGCGCTCGGGGGGTCGGGCGGCGGAAAGTGGCGCCGACGGGTCCGGCGGGGCCGCCGGCACTTTCGGGGCGCTCGGGGGTCGGGCGGCGGAAAGTGGCGCCGACGGGTCCGGGGGGGCCGCCGGCACTTTCGGGGCGCTCGGGGGTTCGGCCGGCGGAAAGTGGCGCCGACGGGTCCGGGGGGGCCGCCGGCACTTTCGGGGCGCTCGGGGGGTCGGGTGGCGGAAAGTGGCGCCGAGGGGCCCGGGGGGGCCGCCGGCACTTTCGGGGCGCTCGGGGGTCGGGCGGCGGAAAGTGGCGCCGACGCGTCCGGGGGGGCCGCCGGCACTTTCAGGGCGCTCGGGCGGTCGGGCGGCAGAAAGTGGCGCCGACGGGTCCGGGGGGGCCGCCGGCACATTCGGGGCGCTCGGGGGGTAGGGCGGCGGAAAGTGGCACCGACGGGCGGCGGAAAGTGGCGCCGACAGGTCCGGGGGGCCGCCGGCACTTTCGGGGCGCTCGGGGGGTCGGGTGGCAGAAAGTGGCGCCGAGGGGCCCGGGAGGGCCGCCGGCACTTTCGGGGCGCTCGGGGGGTCGGGCGGCGGAAAGTGGCGCCGAGGGGTTCGGGGGGGCCGCCGGCACATTCGGGGCGCTCGGGGGGGTCGGGCGGCGGAAAGTGGCGCCGACGCGTCCGTGGGGGCCGCCGGCACTTTCAGGGCGCTCGGGCGGTCGGGCGGCAGAAAGTGGCGCCGACGGGTCCGGGTGGGCCGCCGGCACATTCGGGGCGCTCGGGGGGTCGGGCGGCGGAAAGTGGCACCGACGGGCGGCGGAAAGTGGCGCCGACATGTCCGGGGGGCCGCCGGCACTTTCGGGGCGCTCGGGGGGTCGGGTGGCAGAAAGTGGCGCCGAGGGGCCCGGGGGGGCCGCCGGCACTTTCGGGGCGCTCGGGGGGTCGGGCGGCGGAATGTGGCGACGACGGGTCCAGGGGGCCGCCAGCACTTTCAGGCGCTCGGGGGGTCGGGCGGCGGAAAGTGGTGCCGACGGGTACGGGGGGGACGCAGGCACTTTCGGGGCGCTCGGGGGGTCGGGCGGCGGATAGTGGCGCCTACGGGTCCGGGGGGCCGCCCGCACTTTCTGGGCGCTCGGGGGGTCGGGCGGCGGAAAGTGGCGTGGACGGGTCCGGGGGGGCCGCCGGCACTTTCGGGGCGCTCAGGGGGTCGGGCGGAGGATAGTGGCGCCTACGGGTCCGGGGGGCCGCCTGCACTTTCGGGGCGCTCGGGGGGTCGGGCGGCGGAAAATGGCGCCGACGGGTCCGGGGGGGCCGCCGGCACTTTCGGGGCGCTCGGGGGGTCGGGCGGCGGAAAGTGGCGCCGACGGGTCCGGGGGGGCCCGCTCGGGGGGGTCGGGCGGCGGAAAGTGGCGCCGGCGGGTCCGGGGGGGCCGCCGGCACTTTTGGGGCGCTCGGGGGGTCGGGCGGCGGAAAGTGGCGCCGTCGGGTCCTGGGGGGGCCGCCGACACTTTCGGGGCGCTCGGGGGGGGTCGGGCGGCAGAAAGTGGAGCCGACGGGCCCCCGGGGGGCCGCAGGCACTTTCGGGGCGCTCGGGGGGATCTCGCGGCGGAAAGTGGCGCCGATGGGCCCGGGGGGGCCGCAGGCACTTTCGGGGCGCTCGGGAGGTCGGGCGGCGGAAAGTGGCACCGACGGGTGGCGGAAAGTGGCGCCGACAGGTCCGGGGGGGCCGCCAGCACTTTCGGGGCGCTGGGGGGTCGGGGTGGCAGAAAGTGGCGCCGAGGGGTCCGGGGGGGGCCGCCGGCACTTTCGGGGGCGCTCGAGGGGTCGGGCGGGGCGGAAAGTGGCGCCAACGAGTCCGGGGGGGGCCGCCGGCACTTTCGGGGCGCTCGGGGGGTCGGGGCGGCCGAAAGTGGCGCCGACGGGTCCGGGGGGGCCGCCGGCACTTTCGGGGCGCTCGGGGGGTCGGGCGGCGGAAAGTGGCGCCGACGGGTCCGGGCGGGCCGCCGGCACTTTCGGGGCGCTCGGGGGGTCGGGTGGCGGAAAGTGGCGCCGAGGGGCCCGGGGGGGCCGCCGGCACTTTCGGGGCGCTCGGGGGTCGGGCGGCGAAAAGTGGCGCCGACGCGTCCAGGGGGGCCGCCGGCACTTTCAGGGCGCTCGGGCGGTCGGGCGGCAGAAAGTGGCGCCGACGGGTCCGGGGGGGCCGCCGGCACATTCGGGGCGCTCGGGGGGTAGGGCGGCGGAAAGTGGCACCGACGGGCGGCGGAAAGTGGCGCCGACAGGTCCGGGGGGCCGCCGGCACTTTCGGGGCGCTCGGGGGGTCGGGTGGCAGAAAGTGGCGCCGAGGGGCCCGGGGGGGCCGCCGGCACTTTCGGGGCGCTCGGGGGGTCGGGCGGCGGAAAGTGGCGCCGAAGGGTCCGGGGGGGCCGCCGGCACTTTCGGGGCGCTCGGGGGGTCGGGCGGCGGAAAGTGGCGCCGACGCGTCCGTGGGGGCCGCCGGCACTTTCAGGGCGCTCGGGCGGTCGGGCGGCAGAAAGTGGCGCCGACGGGTCCGGGTGGGCCGCCGGCACATTCGGGGCGCTCGGGGGGTCGGGCGGCAGAAAGTAGCACCGACGGGCGGCGGAAAGTGGCGCCGACAGGTCCGGGGGGCCGCCGGCACTTTCGGGGCGCTCGGGGGGTCGGGGTGGCAGAAAGTGGCGCCGAGGGGCCCGGGGGGGCCGCCGGCACTTTCGGGGCGCTCGGGGGGTCGGGCGGCGGAATGTGGCGACGACGGGTCCAGGGGGCCGCCAGCACTTTCAGGCGCTCGGGGGGTCGGGCGGCGGAAAGTGGTGCCGACGGGTACGGGGGGGACGCAGGCACTTTCGGGGCGCTCGGGGGGTCGGGCGGCGGATAGTGGCGCCTACGGGTCCGGGGGGCCGCCCGCACTTTCTGGGCGCTCGGGGGGTCGGGCGGCGGAAAGTGGCGTGGACGGGTCCGGGGGGGCCGCCGGCACTTTCGGGGCGCTCAGGGGGTCGGGCGGAGGATAGTGGCGCCTACGGGTCCGGGGGGCCGCCTGCACTTTCGGGGCGCTCGGGGGGTTCGGGCGGCGGAAAATGGCGCCGACGGGTCCGGGGGGGGCCGCCGGCACTTTCGGGGCGCTCGGGGGGTCGGGCGGCGGAAAGTGGCGCCGGCGGGTCCGGGGGGGGCCTCCGGCACTTTCGGGGCGCTCGGGGGGTCGGGCGGCGGAAAGTGGCGCCGTCGGGTCCTGGGGGGCCGCCGACACTTTCGGGGCGCTCGGGGGGGTCGGGCGGCAGAAAGTGGAGCCGACGGGCCCCGGGGGGACGCAGGCACTTTCGGGGCGCTCGGGGGATCTCGCGGCGGAAAGTGGCGCCGATGGGCCCGGGGGGGCCGCAGGCACTTTCGGGGCGCTCGGGAGGTCGGGCGGCGGAAAGTGGCACCGACGGGCGGCGGAAAGTGGCGCCGACAGGTCCGGGGGGCCGCCGGCACTTTCGGGGCGCTCGGGGGGTCGGGTGGCAGAAAGTGGCGCCGAGGGGTCCGGGGGGGGCCGCCGGCACTTTCGGGGCGCTCGCGGGGTCGGGCGGCGGAAAGTGGCGCCAACGAGTCCGGGGGGGCCGCCGGCACTTTCGGGGCGCTCGGGGGGGTCGGGCGGCCGAAAGTGGCGCCGACGGGTCGGGGGGGGCCGCCAGCACTTTCGGGGCGCTCGGGGGGTCGGGCGGCGGAAAGTGGCGCCGAAAGGTCCGGGGGGGCCGCAGGCACTTTCGGGGCGCTCGGGGGGTCGGGGTGGCGGAAAGTGGCGCCGAGGGGCCCGGGGGGGCCGCCGGCACTTTTGGGGCGCTCGGGGGGTCGGGTGGCGGAAAGTGGCGCCGAGGGGCCCGGGGGGGCCGCCGGCACTTTTGGGGCGCTCGGGGGGTCGGGCGGCGGAAAGTGGCGCCGAGGGGTCCGGGGGGGCCGCCGGCACTTTTGGGGCGCTCGGGGGGTCAGGCGCCGGAAAGTGGCGCCGAGGGGTCCGGGGGGGCCGCCGGCACTTTCGGGGCGCTCGCGGGGTCGGGCGGCGGAAAGTGGCGCCGAGGGGTCCGGGGGCGCCGCCGGCACTTTCGGGGGCGCTCGGGGGGTCGGGCGGCGGAAAGTGGCGCCGAGGGGTTCGGGGGGGCCGCCGGCAATTTCGGGGCGCTCGGGGGGTCGGGCGGCGGAATGTGGCGACGACGGGTCCGGGGGGGCCGCCGGCACTTTCGGGCGCTCGGGGGGTCGCGTGGCAGAAAGTGGCGCCGACGGGTCCGGGGGGGCCGCAGGCACTTTCGGGGCGCTCGGGGGGTCGGGTGGCGGAAACTGGCGCCGAGGGGCCCAGCGGGCCGCCGGCACTTTCGGGGCGCTCGGGGGGGGCGGGCGGCGGAAAGTGGCGCCGAGGGGTCCGGGGGGGCCGCCGGCACTTTCGGGGCGTTCAGGGGGTCGGGCGGTGGAAAGTGGCGCCGACAGGTCCGGGGGGGGCGCCGGCACTTTCGGGGCGCTCGGGAGGTCGGGTGGCGGAAAGTGGCGCCGAGGGGCCCGGGGGGGCCGCCGGCACTTTCAGGGCGCTGGGGGGGTCGGGTGCCGGAAAGTGGCGCCGACGGGTCCGGGGGGGCCGCCGGCACTTTCGGGGCGCTCGGGGGGTCGGGCGGCGGAAAGTGGCGCCGACGGGTTCGGGGGGGCCACCGGCACTTTCGGGGCGCTCGGGGGGTCGGGCGGAGGAAAGTGGCGCCGACAGGTCCGGGGGGGCCGCAGGCACTTTCGGGGCGCTCGGGGGTTCGGGCGGCGGAAAGTGGCGCCGACAGGTCCGGGGGGGCCGCCGGCACTTTCGGGGCGCTCGGGGGGTCGGGTGGCGGAAAGTGGCGCCGAGAGGCCAGGGGGGGCCGCCGGCAATTTCGGGGCGCTCGGGGGGTCGGGCGGCGGAAAGTGGCGCCGAGGGGTCCGGGGGGGCCGCCGGCACTTTCGGGGCGCTCGGGGGGTCGGGCGGCGGAATGTGGCGACGACGGGTCCGGGGGGGCCGCCGGCACTTTCGGGCGCTCGGGGGGTCGGGTGGCGGAAAGTGGCGCCGACGGGTACGGGGGGGGCCGCCGGCACTTTCCGGGCGCTCGGGGGGACGGGCGGCGGAAAGTGGCGCCGACGGGTCCGGGGGGGCCGCCGGAACTTTCGGGGCGCTCGGGGGTCGGGCGGCGGAAAGTGGCGCCGACGCGTCCGGGGGGGCCGCCGGCACTTTCAGGGCGCTCGGGCGGTCAGGCGGCAGAAAGTGGCGCCGACGGGTCCGGGGGGGCCGCCGGCACATTCGGGGCGCTCGGGGGGGTCGGGCGGCAGAAAGTGGCTCCGACGGGTCCGGGGGGGCCGCCGGTACTTTCGGGGCGCTCGGGGGGTCGGGCGGCGGAAAGTGGCGCCGACGGGTCCGGGGGGGTCGCCGGCACTTTCGCGGCGCTCGGGGGGTCGGGCGGCGGAAAGTGGCGCCGACGGGTCCGGGAGGGCCGCAGGCACTTTCGGGCCGCTCGGGGGGTCGGGCGGCGGAAAGTGGCGCCGAGGGGTCCGGGGGGGCCGCCGGCACTTTCGGGGCGCTCGGGGGGTCGGGCGGCGGAATGTGGCGACGACGGGTCTGGGGGGGCCGCCGGCACTTTCGGGGCGCTTGGGGGGTCGGGCGGCGGAAAGTGGCGCCGACGGGTCCGGGGGGGCGGCCGGCAGTTTCAGGGCGTTCGGGGGGTCGGTCGGCAGAAAGTGGCGCCTACGGGTCCGGGTGGGCCGCCGGCACTTTCGGGGCGCTCGGGGGGTCGGGCGGCGGAAAGTGGCGCCGAGGGGCCCGGGTGGGCCGCCGGCACTTTTGGGGTGCTCGGGGGGTCGGGCGGCGGAAAGTGGCACCGACGGGTCCGGGGGGGGCCGCTGGCACTTTCGGGGCGCTCAGGGGGTCGGGCGGCGGAAAGTGGCGCCGACGGATCCGGGGGGGCCGCCGGCAGATTCGGGGCGCTCGGGGGGTGGGGCGGCGGAAAGTGGCGCCGACGGGTCCGGGGGGGCCGCTGGCACTTTCGGGGCGCTCGGGGGTCGGGCGGCGGAAAGTGGCGCCGACGGGTCCGGGGGGGCCGTTGGCACTTTCGGGGCGCTCGGAGGGTCGGGCGGCGGAAAGTGGCGCCGACGGTTCCGGGGGGCCCCCCGGCACTTTCGGGGCGCTCGGGGTTCGGGCGGCGGAAAGTGGCACCGACTGGTCCGGGGGGCCGCCGGCACTTTCGGGGCGCTCGGAGGGTCGGGCGGCGGAAAGTGGCGCCGACGGGTCCGGGAGGGCCGCCGGCACTTTCGGGGCGCTCGGGGGGTGGGGCGCTGGAAAGTGGCGCCGACGGGTTCGGGGGGCTGCCGGCACTTTCGGGGCGCTCGGGGGGTCGGGCGGCTGAAAGTGGCGCCGACGGGTCCGGGGGGGCCGCCGGCACTTTCGGGGCGCTCGGGGGGTCGGGCGGCGGAAAGTGGTGCCGACGGGTCCGGGGGGGCCGCCGGCACTTTCGGGGCGCTCGGGGGGTGGGGCGGCGGAAAGTGGCGCCGACGGGTCCGGGGGGCTGCCGGCACTTTCGGGGCGCTCGGGGGGTCAGGCGGCGGAAAGTGGCATCGACGGGTCCGGGGGGGGGGCGGTGGCCCTTTCGGGGCGCTCAGGGGGTCGTGCGGCGGAAAGTGGCGCCGACGTGTCCGGGGGGGCCGCCGGCACTTTCGGGGCGCTTGGGGGGTCGGGCTGCGGAAAGTGGCGCCGACGGGTTCGGGGGGCCTCCGGCACCTTCGGGGCGCTCGGGGGGGTCGGGCGGAGGAAAGTTGCTCCGACGGGTCCGGGAGGGCCGCCGGCACTTTCGGGGCGCTCGGGGGTTCGGGCGGCGGAAAGTGGCGCCGAGGGGCCCGGGGGGGCCTCCGGCACTTTCGGGGCGCTCGGGGGGTCGGGCCACGGAAAGTGGCGCCGACGGGTGCGGGGGGGGCGCCGGCACTTTCGGGGCGCTCTGGGGGTCGGTCGGCGGAAAGTGGCGCCGACGGGTCCGGGGGGGCCGCCGGCCCTTTCGGGGCGCTCGGGGGGTCGGTCGGCGGAAAGTGGCACCGACGGGTCCGGGGGGGCCGCCGGTACTTTCGGGGCGCTCGGGGGGGTCGGGCGGCGGAAAGTGTCGCCGACGGGTCCGGGGGGGCGGCCGGCACTTTCGGGGCGCTCGGGGGGTCGGTCGGCGGAAAGTGGCGCCGACGGGTCCGGGGGGGCGGCCGGCACTTTCGGGGCGCTCGGGGGGTCGGTCGGCGGAAAGTGGCGCCTACGGGTCCGGGGGGGCCGCCGGCACTTTCGGGGCGCTCGTGGGGGTCGGGCGGCGGAAAGTGGCGCCGACGGGTCCGCGGGGGCCGCCGGCACTTTCGGGTCGCTCGGGGGGTCGGGCGGCGGAAAGTGGCGCCGACGGGTCCGGGGGGGCCGCCGGCACTTTCGGGGCGCTCGGGGGGTCGGGCGGCGGAAAGTGGCGCCGACGGGTCCGGGGGGGCCGCCGGCACTTTCGGGGCGCTCGGGGGGTCGGTCGGCGGAAAGTGGCGCCGACGGGTCCGGGGGGGCGGCCGGCACTTTCGGGGCGCTCGGGGGGTCGGTCGGCGGAAAGTGGCGCCTACGGGTCCGGGGGGGCCGCCGGCACTTTCGGGGCGCTCGTGGGGGTCGGGCGGCGGAAAGTGGCGCCGACGGGTCCGCGGGGGCCGCCGGCACTTTCGGAGCGCTCGGGGGTTCGGGCGGCGGAAAGTGGCGCCGACGGGTCTGGGGGGGCCGCCGGCACTTTCGGGTCGCTCGGGGGGTCGGGCGGCGGAAAGTGGCGCCGACGGGTCCGGGGGGGCCGCCGGCACTTTCGGGGCGCTCGGGGGGTCGGGCGGCGGAAAGTGGCGCCGACGGGTCCGGGGGGGCCGCCGGCACTTTCGGGGCGCTCGGGGGGTCGGGCGGCGGAAAGTGGCGCCGACGGGTCCGGGGGGGCCGCCGGCACTTTCGGGGCGCTCGGGGGGTCGGGCGGCGGAAAGTGGCGCCGACGGGGCCGGGGGGGCCGCCGGCACTTTCGGGGCGCTTGGGGGGTCGCGCGGTGGAAAGTGGCTCCGACGGGCCCGGGGGGGGCCGCCGGCACTTTCGGGGCGCTCGGGGGGTCGGGCGGCGGAAAGTGGCGCCGATGGTCCCGGGGGGGGCCGCAGGCACTTTCGGGGCGCTCGGGGGGTCGGGCGGCGGAAAGTGGCGCCGACGGGTCCGTGGGAGCCACCGGCACTTTCGGGGCGCTCGGGGGGTCGGGCGGCGGAAAGTGGCGCCGAGGGACCCGGGGGGGCCGCCGGCACTTTCGGGGCGCTCGGGGGGTCGGGCGGCGGAATGTGTCGCGGCGGGTCCGGGGGGGCCGCCGGCACTTTCGGGGCGCTCGGGGGGTCGGGCGGCGGAAAGTGGCGCCGACGGGTCCGGGGGGGCCGCCTGCACTTTCGGGGCGCTCGGGGGTTCGGGCGGCGGAAAGTGGTGCCGAGGGGCCCGGGGGGGCCTCCGGCACATTCGGGGGGCTCGGGGGTCGGGCGGCGGAAAGTGGTGCCGGCGGGTACGGGGTGGCCGCCGGCACTTTTGGGGCGCTCGGGGGGTCGGGCGGCGGAAAGTGGCGCCGAAGGGTCCGGGGGGGCCGCCGGAACTTTCGGGGCGCTCGGGGGGTCGGGCGGCGGAAAGTGGCGCCGACGGGCCCGGGGGGGCCGCCGGCACTTTCGGAGCGCTCGGGGGGTCACGCGGCGGAAAGTGACGCCGACGGGCCCGGGGGGGACGCAGGCACTTTCGGGGCGCTTGGGGGGTCGGGCGGCGGAAAGTGGCACCGACGGGTTTGGGGAGGCCTCCGGCACTTTCGGGACGCTCGGGGGGTCGGGCGCCGGAAAGTGGCGCCGACGGGTCCGGGGGGGCGGCCGGCACTTTCGGGGCGCTCGGGGGGTCGGTCGGCGGAAAGTGGCGCCTACGGGTCCGGGGGGGCCGCCGGCACTTTCGGGGCGCTCGTGGGGGTCGGGCGGCGGAAAGTGGCGCCGACGGGTCCGCGGGGGCCGCCGGCACTTTCGGAGCGCTCGGGGGTTCGGGCGGCGGAAAGTGGCGCCGACGGGTCCGGGGGGGCCGCCGGCACTTTCGGGTCGCTCGGGGGGTCGGGCGGCGGAAAGTGGCGCCGACGGGTCCGGGGGGGCCGCCGGCACTTTCGGGTCGCTCGGGGGGTCGGGCGGCGGAAAGTGGCGCCGACGGGTCCGGGGGGGCCGCCGGCACTTTCGGGGCGCTCGGGGGGTCGGGCGGCGGAAAGTGGCGCCGACGGGTCCGGGGGGGGCCGCCGGCACTTTCGGGGCGCTCGGGGGGTCGGGCGGCGGAAAGTGGCGCCGACGGGGCCGGGGGGGCCGCCGGCACTTTCGGGGCGCTTGGGGGGTCGCGCGGTGGAAAGTGGCTCCGACGGGCCCGGGGGGGGCCGCCGGCACTTTCGGGGCGCTCGGGGGGTCGGGCGGCGGAAAGTGGCGCCGATGGTCCCGGGGGGGCCGCAGGCACTTTCGGGGCGCTCGGGGGGTCGGGCGGCGGAAAGTGGCGCCGACGGGTCCGTGGGGGCCACCGGCACTTTCGGGGCGCTCGGGGGGTCGGGCGGCGGAAAGTGGCGCCGAGGGACCCGGGGGGGCCGCCGGCACTTTCGGGGCGCTCGGGGGGTCGGGCGGCGGAATGTGTCGCGGCGGGTCCGGGGGGGCCGCCGGCACTTTCGGGGCGCTCGGGGGGTCGGGCGGCGGAAAGTGGCGCCGACGGGTCCGGGGGGGCCGCCTGCACTTTCGGGGCGCTCGGGGGTTCGGGCGGCGGAAAGTGGTGCCGAGGGGCCCGGGGGGGCCTCCGGCACATTCGGGGGGCTCGGGGGTCGGGCGGCGGAAAGTGGTGCCGGCGGGTACGGGGTGGCCGCCGGCACTTTTGGGACGCTCGGGGGGTCGGGCGGCGGAAAGTGGCGCCGAAGGGTCCGGGGGGGCCGCCGGAACTTTCGGGGCGCTCGGGGGGGTCGGGCGGCGGAAAGTGGCGCCGACGGGCCCGGGGGGGCCGCCGGCACTTTCGGAGCGCTCGGGGGGTCACGCGGCGGAAAGTGACGCCGACGGGCCCGGGGGGGACGCAGGCACTTTCGGGGCGCTTGGGGGGTCGGGCGGCGGAAAGTGGCACCGACGGGTTTGGGGAGGCCTCCGGCACTTTCGGGACGCTCGGGGGGTCGGGCGCCGGAAAGTGGCGCCGACGGGTCCGGGGGGGCCGCCGGCACTTTCGGGGCGCTCGGGGGGGTCGGGCGCCGGAAAGTGGCGCCGACGGGTCCGGGGGGGCCGCCGGCACTTTCGGGGGGCTCGGGGGTTCGGGCGGTGGAAAGTGGCGCCGAGGGGCCCGGGGGGGGGTCGCCGGCACTTTCGGGGCGCTCGGGGGGTCCGGCGGCGGAAAGTGGCGCCGATGGTCCCGGGGAGGCCGCCGGCACTTTCGGGGCGCTCGGGGGGTTGGGTGGCGGAAAGTGGTGCCGACGGGTCCGTGGGGGCCACCGGCAGTTTCGGGGCGCTCGGGGGGTCGGGCGGCGGAAAGTGGCGCCGAGGGGCCCGGAGGGGCCGCCGGCACTTTCGGGGCGCTCAGGGGGTCGGGCGGCGGAATGTGTCGCCGGTGGGTCCGGGGGGGCCGCCGGCTCTTTCGGGGCGCTTGGGGGGTCGGGCGGCGGAAAGTGGCGCCGACGGGTCCAGGGGGGCCGCCGGCACATTCGGGGCGCTCGGGGGTTCGGGCGGCGGAAAGTGGCGCCGAGGGGGCCGGGGGGGCCTCCGGCACTTTCGGGGGGCTCGGGGGTCGGGCGGCGGAAAGTGGCGCCGGCGGGTACGGGGGGCCGCCGGCACTTTCGGGGTGCTCGGGGGGTCGGGCGGCGGAAAGTGGCGCCGAAGGGTCCGGGGGGGCCGCCGGCACTTTCGGGGCGCTCGGGGGGTCGGGCGGCGGAAAGTGGCGCCGACGGCCCCGGGGGGGGCGCCGGCACTTTCGGAGCGCTCGGGGGGGTCGCGCAGCGGAAAGTGACGCCGACGGGCCCGGGGGTGCCGCCGGCACTTTCGGGGCGCTCGGGGGGTCGGGCGGCGGAAAGTGGCGCCGACGGGTCCGGGGGGGCCGCCGGCACTTTCGGGGCGCTCGGGGGGTCGGGCGGCGGAAAGTGGCGCCGACGGGTCCGGGGGGACCGCCGGCACTTTCGGGGCGCTCGGGGGGTCGGGCGGTGGAAAGTGCCGCCGACGGGTCCGGGGGCCGCCGGCACTTTCGGGGCGCTCGGGGGGTCGGGCGGCGGAAAGTGGCGCCGACGGGTCCGGGGGGGCCGCCGGCACTTTCGGGGCGCTCGGGAGGTCGGGCGGCGGAAAGTGGCGCCGACGGGCCCGGGGCGGCCGCCGGCACTTTTGGGGCGCTCGGGGGGTCGCGCGGCGGAAAGTGGCTCCGACGGGCCCGGGGGGGGCCGCCGGCACTTTCGGGGCGCTCGGGGGGTCAGGCGGCGGAAAGTGGCGCCGATGGTCCCGGGGGGGCCGCAGGCACTTTCGGGGCGCTCGGGGGGTCGGGCGGCGGAAAGTGGCGCCGACGGGTCCGTGGGGGCCACCGGCACTTTCGGGGCGCTCGGGGGGTCGGGCGGCGGAAAATGGCGCCGAGGGGCCCGGGGGGGCCGCCGGCACTTTCGGGGCGCTCGGGGGGTCGGGCGGCGGAATGTGTCGCCGGCGGGTCTGGGGGGGCCGCCGGCACTTTCGGGGCGCTCGGGGGGTCGGGCGGCGGAAAGTGGCGCCGACGGGGTCGGGGGGGCCGCCTGCACTTTCGGGGCGCTCGGGGGTTCGGGCGGCGGAAAGTGGTGACGAGGGGCCCGGGGGGGCCTCCGGCACTTTCGGGGGGCTCGGGGGTCGGGCGGCGGAAAGTGACGCCGGCGGGCACGGGGGGGCCGCCGGCACTTTCGGGGCTCTCGGGGGGTCGGGCGGCGGAAAGTGGCGCCGAAGGGTCTGGGGGGGCCGCCGGCACTTTCGGGGCGCTCGGGGGGTCGGGCGGCGGAAAGTGGCGCCGACGGGCCCGGGGGGGCCGCCGGCACTTTCGGAGCGCTCGGGGGGTCGCGCGGCGGAAAGTGACGCCGACGGGCCCGGGGGGGCCTCCGGCACTTTCGGGGGGCTCGGGGGTCGGGCGGCGGAAAGTGGCGCCGGCGGGTACGGGGGGGCCGCCGGCACTTTCGGGGCGCTCGGGGGGTCGGGGGGCGGAAAGTGGCGCCGAAGGGTCCGGGGGGGCCGCCGGCACTTTCGGGGCGCTCGGGGGGTCGGGCGGCGGAAAGTGGCGCCGACGGGCCCGGGGGGGCCGCCGGCACTTTCGGAGCGCACGGGGGGTCGCGCGGCGGAAAGTGACGGCGACGGGCCCGGGGGGGACGCAGGCACTTTCGGGGCGCTCGGGGGGTCGGGCGGCGGAAAGTGGCGCCGACGGGTCCGGGGGGGCCGCCGGCACTTTCGGGGCGCTCGGGGGGTCGGGCGGCGGAAAGTGGCGCCGACGGGTCCGGGGGGCCGCCGGCACTTTCGGGGCACTCGGGGGGTCGGGCGGCAGAAAGTGGTGCCGAGGGGCCCGGGCGGGCCGCCGGCACTTTCGGGGCGCTCGGGGGGTCGGGCGGCGGAAAGTGGCGCCGACGGGTCCGGGGGGGCCTCCGGCACTTTCGGGGCGCTCGGGGGGTCTGGCGGCGGAAAGTGGCGCCGACGGGTGCGGGGGGGCCGCCGGCACTTTCGGGGCGCTCGGGGGGTCGGGCGGCGGAAAGTGGCGCCGAGGGGCCCGGGGGGGCCGCCGGCACATTCGGGGCGCTCGGGGGGTCGGGCGGCGGAAAGTGGCGCCGACGGGTCGGGGGGGCCGCCGGCACTTTCGGGGCGCTCGGGGGGTCGGGCGGCGGAAAGTGGCGCCGACGGGTCCGGGGGGACCGCCGGCACTTTCGGGGCGCTCGGGGGGTCGGGTGGCGGAAAGTGGCGCCGACGGGTCCGGGGGCCGCCGGCACTTTCGGGGCGCTCGGGGGGTCGGGTGGTGGAAAGTGGCGCCGACGGGTCCGGGGGCCGCCGGCACTTTCGGGGCGCTCGGGGGGTCGGGCGGCGGAAAGTGGCGCCGACGGGTCAGGGGGGGCCGCCGGCACATTTGGGGCGCTCGGGGGTTCGGGCGGCGGAAAGTGGCGCCGACGGGTCCGGGGGGGCCGCCGGCACTATCGGGGCGCTCGGGGGGTCGGGCGGCGGAAAGTGGCGCCGACGGGACCGGGGGGGCCGCCGGCACTTTTGGGGCGCTCGGGGGGTCGGGCGGCGGAAAGTGGCGCCGACGGGTCCGGGGGGGCCGCCGGCACTTTCGGGGCGCTCGGGGGATCGGGCGGCGGATAGTGGCGCCTACGGGTCCGGGGGGCCGGCGGCACTTTCGGGGCACTCGGGGGGTCGGGCGGCGGAAAGTGGCGCGGACGGATCCGGGGGGGGGCGCTGGCACTTTCGGGGCGCTCGGGGAGTCGGGCGGCGGAAAGTGGCGCCGACGGGTCCGGGGGGGCCCCCGGCACTTTCGGGGCGCTCGGGGGGTCGGGCGGCATAAAGTGGCGCCGATGGGCCCGGGGGGGCCGCCGGCACTTTCGGGGCGCTCGGGGGGAGGGGCGGCGGAAAGTGGCGCCGACGAGTCCGGGGGGGCCGCCGGCACTTTCGGGGCGCTCGGGGGGTCGGGTGGCGGAAAGTGGCGCCGACGGGTCCGGGGGCCGCCGGCACTTTCGGGGCGCTCGGGGGGTCGGGCGGCGGAAAGTGGCGCCGACGTGTCCGGGGGGGCCGCCGGCACTTTCGGGGCGCTCGGGGGGTCGGGCGGCGGAAAGTGGCGCCGACGGGTCCGGGGGGGTCGCCGGCACTATCGGGGCGCTCGGGGGGTCGGGCGGCGGAAAGTGGCGCCGACGGGCCCGGGGGGCCGCCGGCACTTTTGGGGCGCTCGGGGGGTCGGGCGGCGGAAAGTGGCGCCGAGGGGTCCGGGGGGGCCGCCGGCACTTTCGGGGCGCTCGGGGGGTAGGGCGGCGGATAGTGGCGCCTACGGGTCCGGGGGGCCGCCGGCACTTTCGGGGCACTCGGGGGGGTCGGGCGGCGGAAAGTGGCGCGGACGGATCCGGGGGGGGCCGCCGGCACTTTCGGGGCGCTCGGGGAGTCGGGCGGCGGAAAGTGGCGCCGACGGGTCCGGGGGGGCCCCCGGCACTTTCGGGGCGCTCGGGGGGTCGGGCGGCATAAAGTGGCGCCGAGGGGCCCGGGGGGGCCGCCGGCACTTTCGGGGCGCTCGGGGGGAGGGGCGGCGGAAAGTGGCGCCGACGAGTCCGGGGGAGCCTCCGGCACTTTCGGGGCGCTCGGGGGGTCGGGCGGCGGAAAGTGGCGCCGACGGGTCTGGGGGGGCCGCCGGCACTTTCGGGGCGCTCGGGGGTCGGGCGGCGGAAAGTGGCGCCGACGGGTGCGGGGGTCCTCCGGCACTTTCGGGGCGCTCGGCGGGTCGGGCGGCGGAAAGTGGCGCCGACGGGCCCGGGGGGGCCGCCGGCACTTTCGGGGCGCTCGGGGGTGGGGCGGTGGAAAGTGGCGGCGACGGGTCCTGGGGGGCCGCCGGCACTTTCGGGGCGCTCGGGGGGTCGTGCGGCGGAAAGTGGCGCCGACGGGTCCGGGGGGGCCGCCGGCACTTTCGGGGCGCTCGGGGGTCGGGCGGCGGAAAGTGGCGCCGGCGGGTACGGGGGGGCCGCCGGCACTTTCGGGGCGCTCGGGGGGTCGGGCGGCGGAAAGTGGCGCCGAAGGGTCTGGGGGGGCCGCCGGCACTTTCGGGGCGCTCGGGGGGTCGGGCGGCGGAAAGTGGCGCCGACGGGCCCGGGGGGGCCGCCGGCAATTTCGGAGCGCTCGGGGGGTCGCGCTGCGGAAAGTGACGCCGACGGGTCCAGGGGGGCCGCCGGCACTTTCGGGGCGCTCGGGGGGTCGGGCGGCGGAAAGTGGCGCCGACGGGTGCGGGGGTCCTCCGGCACTTTCGGGGCGCTCGGGGGGTCGGGCGGCGGAAAGTGGCGCCGACGGGCCCGGGGAGGCCGCCGGCACTTTCGGGGCGCTCGGGGGTGGGGCGGCGGAAAGTGGCGGCGACGGGTCCCGGGGGGCCGCCGGCACTTTCGGGGCGCTCGGGGGGTCGGGCGGCGGAAAGTGGTGCCGACGGGTCCGGGGGGGCCGCCGGCACTTTCGGGGCGCTCGGGGGTGGGGCGGCGGAAAGTGGCGCCGACGGGTCCGGGGGGCTGCCGGCACTTTCGGGGCGCTCGGGGGGTCGGGCGGCTGAAAGTGGCGCCGACGGGTCCGGGGGGGCCGCTGGCATTTTCGGGGCGCTCGGGGGGTCGGGCGGCGGAAAGTGGCGCCGACGGGTCCGGGGGTGGGCCCCCGGCACTTTCGGGGCGCTCGGGGGGGTCGGGCGGCGGAAAGTGGCGCCGACGGGTCCGGGGGGGACGCCGGCACTTTCGGGGCGCTCGGGGGGTCGGTCGGCGGAAAGTGGCGCCGACGGGTCCGGGGGGGCGGCCCTCAGTTTCGGGGTGTTCGGGGGGTCGGTCGGCAGAAAGTGGCGCCTACGGGTCCGGGAGGGCCGCCGGCACTTTCGGGGCGCTCGGGGGGTCGGTGGGCGGAAAGTGGCGCCGACTGGTCCGGGGGGGCCGCCGGCACTTTCGGGGCGCTTGGGGGGTCGGGCGGCGGAAAGTGGCGCCGAGGGGCCCGGGGGGGCCGCCGGCACTTTTGGGGTGCTCGGGGGGTCGGGCGGCGGAAAGTGGCACTGACGGGTCCGGGGGGGCCGCTGGCACTTTCGGGGCGCTCAGGGGGTCGGGCGGCGGAAAGTGGCGCCGACGGATCCGGGGGGGCCGCCGGCAGTTTCGGGGCGCTCGGGGGGTGGGGCGGCGGAAAGTGGCTCCGACGGGTCCGGGGGGGCCGCTGGCACTTTCGGGGCGCTCGGGGGTCGGGCGGCGGAAAGTGGCGCCGACGGGTCCGGGGGGGCCGTTGGCACTTTCGGGGCGCTCGGAGGGTCGGGCGGCGGAAAGTGGCGCCGACGGGTCCGGGGGGGCCGCCGGCACTTTCGGGGTGCTCGGGGGGTCAGGCGGCGGAAAGTGGCGCCGACGGGTTCGGCGGGGCCTCCGGCACCTTCGTGGTGCTCGGGGGGGTCGGGCGGAGGAAAGTGGCGCCGACGGGTCCGGGAGGGCCGCCGGCACTTTCGGGGCGCTCGGGCGTTCAGGCGGTGGAAAGTGGCGCCGACGGGTCCGGGGGGGCCGCCGGCACTTTTGGGACGCTCGGGGGGTCGGGCGGCGGAAAGTGGCGCCGACGGGTCCGGGGGGGCCGCCGGCACTTTCGGGGCGCTCGGGGGTTCGGGCGGCGGAAAGTGGCGCCGAGGTGCCCGGGGGGGCCGCCGGCACTTTCGGGGCGCTCGGGGGGTCGGGCCACGGAAAGTGGCGCCGACGGGTGCGGGGGGGGGCCGCCGGCACATTCGGGGCGCTCTGGGGGTCGGGCGGCGGAAAGTGGCGCCGACGGGTCCGGGGGGGCCGCCGGCACTATCGGGGCGCTCGGGGGGGTCGGGCGGCGGAAAGTGTCGCCGACGGGTCCGGGGGGGCTTCCGGCACTTTCGGGGCAGTCGGGGGGTCGGTCGGCGGAAAGTGGTGCCGACGGGTCCGGGGGGGCGGCCGGCACTTTCGGGGCGCTCGGGGGGTCGGGCGGCGGAAAGTGGTGCCGACGGGTCCGGGGGGGCCGCCGGCACTTTCGGGGCGCTCGGGGGGTGGGGCGGCGGAAAGTGGCGCCGACGGGTCCGGGGGGCTGCCGGCACTTTCGGGGCGCTCGGGGGGTCGGGCGGCTGAAAGTGGCGCCGACGGGTCCGGGGGGGCCGCTGGCACTTTCGGGGCGCTCGGGGGGTCGGGCGGCTGAAAGTGGCGCCGATGGGTTCGGGGGGGGCCGCCGGCACTTTCGGGGCGCTCGGGGGTCGGGCGGCTGAAAGTGGCGCCGACGGGTTCGGGGGGGGCCGCCGGCACTTTCGGGGCGCTCGGGGGTCGGGTGGCGGAAAGTGGCGCCGACGGTTCCGGGGGGTCCGCCGGCCCTTTCGGGGTGCTCGGGGGGTCGGTTGGCGGAAAGTGGCGCCGACGGGTCCGGGGGGGCCGCCGCCATTTTCGGGGCGCTCGGGGGGGTCGGGCGGCGGAAAGTGGCGCCGACGGGTCCGGGGGGGACGCCGGCACATTCGGGGCACTCGGGGGGTCGGGCGGCGGAAAGTGGCGCCGACGGGTCCGGGGGGGCGGCCGGCAGTTTCGGGGTGTTCGGGGGGTCGGGCGGCAGAAAGTGGCGCCTACGGGTCCGGGAGGGCCGCCGGCACTTTCGGGGCGCTCGGGGGGTCGGTCGGCGGAAAGTGGCGCCGACGGTTCTTGGGGGTCCGCCGGCACTTTCGGGGCGCTCAGGGGGTCGGGCGGCGGAAAGTGGCGCCGACGGGTCCGGGGGGGCTTCCGGCACTTTCGGGGCAGTCGGGGGGTCGGTCGGCGGAAAGTGGTGCCGACGGGTCCGGGGGGGCGGCCGGCACTTTCGGGGCGCTCGGGGGGTCGGGCGGCGGAAAGTGGTGCCGACGGGTCCGGGGGGGCCGCCGGCACTTTCGGGGCGCTCGGGGGGTGGGGCGGCGGAAAGTGGCGCCGACGGGTCCGGGGGGCTGCCGGCACTTTCGGGGCGCTCGGGGGGTCGGGCGGCTGAAAGTGGCGCCGACGGGTCCGGGGGGGCCGCTGGCACTTTCGGGGCGCTCGGGGGGTCGGGCGGCTGAAAGTGGCGCCGACGGGTTCGGGGGGGGGCCGCCGGCACTTTCGGGGCGCTCGGGGGTCGGGTGGCGGAAAGTGGCGCCGACGGGTCCGGGGGGTCCGCCGGCCCTTTCGGGGTGCTCGGGGGGTCGGTTGGCGGAAAGTGGCGCCGACGGGTCCGGGGGGGCCGCCGCCATTTTCGGGGCGCTCGGGGGGGTCGGGCGGCGGAAAGTGGCGCCGACGGGTCCGGGGGGGACGCCGGCACATTCGGGGCACTCGGGGGGTCGGGCGGCGGAAAGTTGCGCCGACGGGTCCGGGGGGGCGGCCGGCAGTTTCGGGGTGTTCGGGGGGTCGGGCGGCAGAAAGTGGCGCCTACGGGTCCGGGAGGGCCGCCGGCACTTTCGGGGCGCTCGGGGGGTCGGTCGGCGGAAAGTGGCGCCGACGGTTCTGGGGGATCCGCCGGCACTTTCGGGGCGCTCAGGGGGTCGGGCGGCGGAAAGTGGCGCCGACGGATCCGGGGGGGCCGCCGGCAGTTTCGGGGCGCTCGGGGGGTGGGGCGGCGGAAAGTGGCTCCGACGGGTCCGGGGGGGCCGCTGGCACTTTCGTGGCGCTCGGGGGTCGGGCGGCGGAAAGTGGCGCCGACGGGTCCGGGGGGGCCGTTGGCACTTTCGGGGCGCTCGGAGGGTCGGGCGGCGGAAAGTGGCGCCGACGGGTCCGGGGGGGCCCCCGGCACTTTCGGGGCGCGCGGGGGGTCGGGCGGCGGAAAGTGGCGCCGACGGGTCCGGGGGGGCCGCCGGCACTTTCGGGGCACTCGGGGTTCGGGCGGCGGAAAGTGGCACCGACTGGTCCCGGGGCCGCCGGCACTTTCGGGGCGCTCGGAGGGTCGGGCGGCGGAAAGTGGCGCCGACGGGCCCGGGGGGGCCGCCGGCACTTTCGGAGCGCTCGGGGGGTCGCGCGGCGGAAAGTGACGCCGACGGGCCCGGGGGGGACGCAGGCACTTTCGGGGCGCTCGGGGGGTCGGGCGGCGGAAAGTGGCGCCGACGGGTCCGGGGGGGCCGCCGGCACTTTCGGGGTGCTCGGGGGGTCGGGCGGCGGAAAGTGGCACCGACGGGTTTGGGGGGGCCTCCGGCACTATCGGGACGCTCGGGGGGTCGGGCGCCGGAGAGTGGCGCCGACGGATCCGGGGGGGCCGCCGGCACTTTTGGGGCGCTCGGGGGGGGTCGGGCGGCGAAAGTGGCGCCGACGGGTCCGGGGGGGCCGCCGGCACTTTCGGGGGGCTCGGGGGTTCGGGCGGCGGAAAGTGGCGCCGAGGGGCCCGGGGGGGGTGCCGGCACTTTCGGGGCGCTCGGGGGGTCGGGCGGCGGAAAGTGTCGCCGATGGTCCCGGGGGGGCCGCCGGCACTTTCGGGGCGCTCGGGGGGTCGGGTGGCGGAAAGTGGTGCCGACGGGTCCGTGGGGGCCACCGGCACTTTCGGGGCGCTCGGGGGGTCGGGCGGTGGAAAGTGGCGCCGAGGGGCCCGGGGGAGCCGCCGGCACTTTCGGGGCGCTCAGGGGGTCGCGCGGCGGAATGTGTCGCCGGTGGGTCCGGGGGAGCCGCCGGCACTTTCGGCGCGCTTGGGGGGTCGGGCGGCGGAAAGTGGCGCCGACGGGTCCAGGGGGGCCGCCGGCACTTTCGGGGCGCTCGGGGGTTCGGGCGGCGGAAAGTGGCGCCGAGGGGCCCGGGGTGGCCTCCGGCACTTTCTGGGGGCTCGGGGGTCGGGCGGCGGAAAGTGGCGCCGGCGGGTACGGGGGGGCGCCGGCACATTCGGGGCGCTCGGGGGGTCGGGCGGCGGAAAGTGGCGTCGAAGGGTCCGGGGGGGCCGCCGGCACTTTCGGGGCGCTCGGGGGGTCGGGCGGCGGAAAGTGGAGCCTAGGGCCCCGGGGGGGCCGCCGGCACTTTCGGGGCGCTCGGGGGGTCGGGCGGCGGAAAGTGGCGCCGACGGGTCCGGGGGTGCCGCCGGCACTTTCGGGGCGCTCGGGGGGTCGGGCGGCGGATAGTGGCGCCTACGCGTCCGGGGAACTTTCGGGGTGCTCGGAGGGTCGGGCGGCGGAAAGTGGCGCCGACGGGTCCGGGGGAGCCGCCGGCACTTTCGGGGCGCTCGGGGGTTCGGGCGGCGGAAAGTGGCGCCGACGGGTCCGGGGGGGCCGCCGGCACTTTCGGGGCGCTCGGGGTGTCGGGCGGCGGATAGTGGCGCCTCCGGGTCCGGGGGGCCGCCGGCACTTTTGGGGCACTCGGGGGGTCGGGCGGAGGAAAGTAGCGCCGAAGGGTCCGGGGGGACCGCCGGCACTTTCGGGGCTCTCGGGTGGTCGGGCGGCGGAAAGTGGCGCCGACGTGTCCGGGGGGGCCGCCGGCACTTTCGGGGCGCTCGGGGGGTCGGGCGGCGGAAAGTGGCGCCGACGGGTACGGGGGGGCCGCCGGCACTTTCGGGGCGGTCGAGGGGTCGGGCGGCGGAAAGTGGCGCCGACGGGTCCGGGGGGGCCGACGGCCCTTTCGGGGCGCTCGGGGGGTCGGTCGGCGGAGAGTGGCGCCAACGGGTCCGGGGGGGCCGCCGGCACTTTCGGGGCGCTCGGGGGGTCGGGTGGTAGAAAGTGGCACCGAGGGGTCCGGGGGGGCCGACGGCCCTTTCGGGGCGCTCGGGGGGTCGGTCGGCGGAAAGCGGCGCCGATGGGTCCGGGGGGGCCGCCGGTACTTTCGGGGCGCTCGGGGGGTCGGGCGGCGGAAAGTGGCGTCGACGGGTCCGGGGGTGCCGGCGGCACTTTCGGAGCGCTCGGGGGGTCGGGCGGCGGAAAGTGGCGCCGACAGGTCCGGGGGGGCCGCCGGCACTTTCGGCGCGCTCGGGGTTCGGGCGGCGGAAAGTGGCACAGACTGGTCCGGGGGGCCGCCGGCACTTTCGGGGCGCTAGGAGGGTCGGGCGGCGGAAAGTGGCGCCGACGGGTCCGGGGGGGCCCCCGGCCCTTTCGGGGCGCTCGGGGGGTCGGGCGGCGGAAAGTGGCGCCGACGGGTCCGGGGGGGCCGCCGGCACGTTCGGGGCGCTCGGGGGGTCGGGCGGCGGAAAGTGGCGCCGACGTGTCCGGGGGGGCCGCCGGCACTTTCGGGGCGCTCGGGGGGTCGGGCGGCCGAAAGTGGCGCCGACGGGTTTGGGGGGGCCTCCGGCACCTTCGGGGCGCTCGGGGGGGTCGGGCGGAAGAAAGTGGCGCCGACGGGTCCGGGAGGGCCGCCGGCACTTTCGGGGCGCTCGGGCGTTCAGGCGGTGGAATGTGGCGCCGACGGGTCCGGGGGGGCCGCCGGCACTTTTGGGGCGCTCGGGGGGTCGGGCGGCGGAAAGTGGCGCCGACGGGTCCGGGGGGGCCGCCGGCACTTTCGGGGCGCTCGGGGGTTCGGGCGGCGGAAAGTGACGCCGAGGGGCCCGGGGGGGCCGCCGGCACTTTCGGGGCGCTCGGGGGGTCGGGCCACGGAAAGTGGTGCCGACGGGTGCGGGGGGGGCCGCCGGCACTTTCGGGGCGCTCTGGGGGTCGGGCGGCGGAAAGTGGCGCCGACGGGTCCGGGGGGGCCGCCGGCACTATCGGGGCGCTCGGGGGGGGTCGGGCGGCGGAAAGTGTCGCCGACGGGTCCGGGGGGGCGGCCGGCACTTTCGGGGCGCTCGGGGGGTCGGTCGGCGGAAAGTGGCGCCGACGGGTCTGGGAGGGCGGCCGGCACTTTCGGGGCGCTCGGGGGGTCGGTCGGCGGAAAGTGGCGCCTACGGGTCCGGGGGGGCCGCCGGCACTTTCGGGGCGCTCGTGGGGGTCGGGCGGCGGAAAGTGGCGCCGACGGGTCCGGGGGGGCCGCCGGCACTTTCGGAGCGCTCGGGGGTTCGGGCGGCGGAAAGTGGTGCCGACGGGTCCGGGGGGGCCGCCGGCACTTTCGGGGCGCTCGGGGGGTCGGTCGGCGGAAAGCGGCGCCGATGGGTCCGGGGGGGCCGCCGGTACTTTCGGGGCGCTCGGGGGGTCGGGCGGCGGAAAGTGGCGTCGACGGGTCCGGGGGTGCCGGCGGCACTTTCGGAGCGCTCGGGGGGTCGGGCGGCGGAAAGTGGCGCCGACAGGTCCGGGGGGGCCGCCGGCACTTTCGGCGCGCTCGGGGTTCGGGCGGCGGAAAGTGGCACAGACTGGTCCGGGGGGCCGCCGGCACTTTCGGGGCGCTAGGAGGGTCGGGCGGCGGAAAGTGGCGCCGACGGGTCCGGGGGGGCCCCCGGCCCTTTCGGGGCGCTCGGGGGGTCGGGCGGCGGAAAGTGGCGCCGACGGGTCCGGGGGGGCCGCCGGCACGTTCGGGGCGCTCGGGGGGTCGGGCGGCGGAAAGTGGCGCCGACGTGTCCGGGGGGGCCGCCGGCACTTTCGGGGCGCTCGGGGGGTCGGGCGGCCGAAAGTGGCGCCGACGGGTTTGGGGGGGCCTCCGGCACCTTCGGGGCGCTCGGGGGGGTCGGGCGGAAGAAAGTGGCGCCGACGGGTCCGGGAGGGCCGCCGGCACTTTCGGGGCGCTCGGGCGTTCAGGCGGTGGAATGTGGCGCCGACGGGTCCGGGGGGGCCGCCGGCACTTTTGGGGCGCTCGGGGGGTCGGGCGGCGGAAAGTGGCGCCGACGGGTCCGGGGGGGCCGCCGGCACTTTCGGGGCGCTCGGGGGTTCGGGCGGCGGAAAGTGACGCCGAGGGGCCCGGGGGGGCCGCCGGCACTTTCGGGGCGCTCGGGGGGTCGGGCCACGGAAAGTGGTGCCGACGGGTGCGGGGGGGGCCGCCGGCACTTTCGGGGCGCTCTGGGGGTCGGGCGGCGGAAAGTGGCGCCGACGGGTCCGGGGGGGCCGCCGGCACTATCGGGGCGCTCGGGGGGGGTCGGGCGGCGGAAAGTGTCGCCGACGGGTCCGGGGGGGCGGCCGGCACTTTCGGGGCGCTCGGGGGGTCGGTCGGCGGAAAGTGGCGCCGACGGGTCTGGGAGGGCGGCCGGCACTTTCGGGGCGCTCGGGGGGTCGGTCGGCGGAAAGTGGCGCCTACGGGTCCGGGGGGGCCGCCGGCACTTTCGGGGCGCTCGTGGGGGTCGGGCGGCGGAAAGTGGCGCCGACGGGTCCGGGGGGGCCGCCGGCACTTTCGGAGCGCTCGGGGGTTCGGGCGGCGGAAAGTGGTGCCGACGGGTCCGGGGGGGCCGCCGGCACTTTCGGGGCGCTCGGGGGGTCGGGCGGCGGAAAGTGGCGCCGACGGGTCCGGGGGGGCCGCCGGCCCTTTCGGGGCGCTCGGGCGGTCGGGCGGCGGAAAGTGGCGCCGACGGGTCCGGGGGGGCCGCCGGCACTTTCGGGGCGCTCGGGGGGTCGGGCCACGGAAAGTGGTGCCGACGGGTGCGGGGGGGGGCCGCCGGCACTTTCGGGGCGCTCTGGGGGTCGGGCGGCGGAAAGTGGCGCCGACGGGTCCGGGGGGGCGGCCGGCACTTTCGGGGCGCTCGGGGGGTCGGTCGGCGGAAAGTGGCGCCGACGGGTCCGGGGGGGCGGCCGGCACTTTCGGGGCGCTCGGGGGGTCGGGCGGCGGAAAGTGGCGCCTACGGGTCCGGGGGGGCCGCCGGCACTTTCGGGGCGCTCGTGGGGGTCGGGCGGCGGAAAGTGGCGCCGACGGGTCCGGGGGGGCCGCCGGCACTTTCGGAGCGCTCGGGGGTTCGGGCGGCGGAAAGTGGCGCCGACGGGTCCGGGGGGGCCGCCGGCACTTTCGGGGCGCTCGGGGGGTCGGGCGGCGGAAAGTGGCGCCGACGGGTCCGGGGGGGCCGCCGGCCCTTTCGGGGCGCTCGGGGGGTCGGGCGGCGGAAAGTGGCGCCGACGGGTCCGGGGGGGCCGCCGGCACTTTCGGGGCGCTCGGGGGGTCGGGCGGCGGAAAGTGGCGCCGACAGGTCCGGGGGGGCCGCCGGCACTTTCGGGGCACTCGGGGGGTCGGGCGGCGGAAAGTGGCGCCGACGGGTTCGGGGGGGCCGCCGGCACTTTCGGGGCGCTCGGGGGGTCGGGCGGCGGAAAGTGGCGCCAATGGGTCCGGGGGGCCCGCCGGCACTTTCGGGGCGCTCGGGGGGTCGCGCGGCGGAAAGTGGCTCCGACGGGCCCGGGGGGGGCCGCCGGCACTTTCGGGGCGCTCGGGGGGTCGGGCGGCGGAAAGTGGCGCCGATGGTCCCGGGGTGGCCGCAGGCACTTTCGGGGCGCTCGGGGGGTCAGGCGGCGGAAAGTGGCGCCGACGGGTCCGTGGGGGCACCGGCAGTTTCGGGGCGCTCGGGGGGTCGGGCGGCGGAAAGTGGTGCTGAGGGGCCCGGGGGGGCCGCCGGCACTTTCGGGGCGCTCGGGGGGTCGGGCGGCGGAATGTGTAGCCGGCGGGTCCGGGGGGGCCGCCGGCACTTTCGGGGCGCTCGGGGGGTCGGGCGGCGGAAAGTGGCGCCGACGGGTCCGGGGGGGCCGCCTGCACTTTCGGGGCGCTCGGGGGTTCGGGCGGCGGAAAGTGGTGCCGAGGGGCCCGGGGGGGCCTCCGGCACTTTCGGGGGGCTCGGGGGGTTGGGCGTCGGAAAGTGGCGCCGACGGGTCCGGGGGGGGCGCCGGCACTTTCGGGGCGCTCGGGGGGTCGGGCGGCGGAAAGTGGCGCCGACGGGTCCGGGGGGGCCGCCGGCACTTTCGGGGCGCGAGGGGGGTCGGGCGGCGTAAAGTGGCGCCGACAGGTCCGGGAGGGCCGCCGGCACTTTCGGGGCGCTCGGGGGGTCGGGCGTCGGAAAGTGGCGCCGACGGGTCCGGGGGGGCGGCCGGCACTTTCGGGGCGCTCGGGGGGTCGGTCGGCGGAAAGTGGCGCCGACGGGTCCGGGGGGGCGGCCGGCACTTTCGGGGCGCTCGGGGTTTCGGGCCGCGGAAAGTGGTGCCGAGGGGCCCGGGGGGGCCTCCGGCACTTTCGGGGGGCTCGGGGGGTCGGGCGTCGGAAAGTGGCGCCGACGGGTCCGGGGGGGGTGCCGGCACTTTCGGGGCGCTCGGGGGGTCGGGCGGCGGAAAGTGGCGCCGACGGGTCCGGGGGGGCCGCCGGCACTTTCGGGGCGCGAGGGGGGTCGGGCGGCGTAAAGTGGCGCCGACAGGTCCGGGGGGGCCTCCGGCACTTTCGGGGCGCTCGGGGGGTCGGGCGTCAGAAAGTGGCGCCGACGGGTCCGGGGGGGCCGCCGGAACTTTCGGGGCGCTCGGGGGGTCGGGCGGCGGAAAGTGGCGCCG
>JAUMIR010000053.1:0-31697 GCA_030847615.1 Gambelia wislizenii
CACTTTCCGCCGCCCGACCCCCCGAGCGCCCCGAAAGCGCCGACGCCCCCCCCGGATGCGTCGGCGACACTTTCCGCCGCCCGACCCCCCGAGCGCCCCGAAAGTGCCGACGCCCCCCCAGACGCATCGGCGCCAGTTTCCGCCGCCTGACCCCCCGAACGCCCCGATAGCTCCGACGCCCCCCAGGAGGCGTCGGCTCCACTTTCCGCCGCCTGACCCCCCGATCGCCCCGAATGCGCCGACGCCACCCCAGACGCGTCGGCGCCACTTTCCGCCGCCCGACCCCCCGAGGGCCAAGAAAGCGCCGGCAGCCCCCCCGTCCCGTCGGCGTCACTTTCCGCCGCCCGATCCCCCGATCGCCCCGAAAGTGCCGGCGGCCCACCCGGCCCCTCGGCATCACTTTCCGCCGCCCGACCCCCCGAGCGCCCCGAAAGTGCCGGCGGCCCCCCCCGGACCCGTCAGCGCCACTTGCCGTGGCCCGACCCCCCGAGCGCCCCGAAAGTGCCGGCGGCCCCCCCGGGCCCCTCGGCGCCACTTTCCGCCGCCCGACCCCCCGAGCGCCCCGAAAGAGCCGGCGGCCCCACCGAACCCGTCGGCGCCACTTTCCGCTGCCCGACCCCCGAGCCCCCTGAAATTGCCGGCGGCCCCCGCAGACCCATCGGCGCCACTTTCCGCCGCCCGACCCCCCGAGCGCCCCGAAAGTGCCGGCGGCCCCCCCGGACCCGCCGGCGCCACTTTCCGCCGCCCGACCCCCCGAGCGCCCCGAAAGCACCGGCAGCCCCCCCGGACCCGTCGGCGCCACTTTCCGCCGCCCGACCCCCCGAGCGCCCCGAAAGCGCCGGCGGCCCCCCCGGACCCGTCGGCGCCACTTTCCGCCGCCCGACCCCCCGAGCGCCCCGAAAGTGCCGGCGGCCCCCCCGGACCTGCTGGCGCCACTTTCCGCCGCCCGAGCCCCCGAGCGCCCCGAAAGTGCCGGCAGACCCCCCGGGCCCCTCGGCGCCACTTTCCGCCGCCCGAACCCCCGAGCGCCCCGAAAGTGCCGGCGGCCCACCCGGACCCGTCAACGCCACTTTCCGCCGCACGACCCCCCGAGCGCCCCGAAAGTGCCGGCGGACCCCCCGGGCCCGTCGGCGCCACTTTCCGCCGCCCGACCCCCCCGAGCGCCCCGAAAGTGCCCGCGGCCCCCCCAGGTCCGTCGGCGCCACTTTCTGCCGCCCGACCCCCCGAGCGCCCCGAAAGTGCCGGCGGCCCCCCCGGGCCCGTCGGCGCCACTTTCCGCCGCCCAACCCCCCGAGCGCCCCGAAAGTGCCGGCGGACCCCCCGGACCAGTCGGCGCCACTTTCCGCCACCCGACCCCCCGAGCGCCCCGAAAGTGCCAGCGGCCCCCCCGGACCTGTCGGCACCACTTTCCGCCGCCCGACCCCCCGAGCGCCCCGAAAGTGCTGGCGGCCCCCCAGGACCCCTCGGCGCCAGTTTCCGCCGCCCGACCCCCCGAGCGCCCCGAAAGTGCCGGCAGCCCCCCCGGACCCCTCGGCGCCACTTTCCGCCGCCCGACCCCCTAAGCGCCCCGAAAGTGCCGGCGGCCCCCCGGGCCCGTCGGTGGCACTTTCCGCCGCCCGACCCCCGAGCGCCCCGAATGTACCGGCGGACCCCCCGGACCCGTCGGCGCCACTTTCCACCGCCCGACCCCCCGAGCGCCCCGAATGTGCCGGCGGCCCCCCCGGGCCCGTCGGCGCCACTTTCCGCCGCCCGACCCCCCGAGCTCCCCGAAAGTGCCGGCGGACCCCCCGGACCAGTCGGCGCCACTTTCCGCCGCCCGACCCCCCGAGCGCCCCGAAAGTGCCAGCGGCCCCCCCGGGACCCCTCGGCGCCAGTTTCCGCCGCCCGACCCCCCGAGCGCCCCGAAAGTGCCGGCAGCCCCCCCGGACCCCTCGGCGCCACTTTCCGCCGCCCGACCCCCGAGCGCCCCGAAAGTGCCGGCGGCCCCCCCGGGCCCGTCGGTGCCACTTTCTGCCGCCCGACCCCCCGAGCGCCCCGAAAGTGCCGGAGGCCCCCCCGGGCCCGTCGGCGCCACTTTCCGCCGCCCGACCCCCCGAGCGCCCCGAAAGTGCGGGCGGCCCCCCCGGGCCCGTCGGCGCCACTTTCTGCCGCCCAACCCCCCGAGCGCCCCGAAGGTGCCGGCGGCCCCCCCGGGCCCGTCGGCGCCACTTTCCGCCGCCCGACCCCCCGAGCGGCCCGAAATTGCCGGCGGCCCTCCCCGGGCCCGTCGGCGCCACTTTCCGCCGCCCGACCCCCCGAGCACCCCGAAAGTGCCAGCGGCCCCCCCAGGTCCGTCGGCGCCACTTTCTGCCGCCCGACCCCCCGAGCGCCCCGAAAGTGCTGGCGGCCCCCCCGGGCCCGTCGGCTCCACTTTCCGCCGCCCAAACCCCCCGAGCGCCCCGAAAGTGCCGGCGGCCCCCCCGGGCCAGTCGGCGCCACTTTCCGCCGCCCGAACCCCCGAGCGCCCCGAAAGTGCCGGAGGACCCCCCGGACCCGTCGGCGCCACTTTCCGCCGCCCGACCCCCCGAGCGCCCCGAAAGTGCCGGCGGCCCCCCCGGGCCCGTCGGCGCCACTTTCCGCCGCCCGACCCCCCGAGCTCCCCGAAAGTGCCGGCGGACCCCCCGGACCAGTCGGCGCCACTTTCCGCCACCCGACCCCCCGAGCGCCCCGAAAGTGCCAGCGGCCCCCCCGGACCTGTCGGCACCTCTTTCCGCCGCCCGACCCCCCGAGCGCCCCGAAAGTGCTGGCGGCCCCCCAGGACCCCTCGGCGCCAGTTTCCGCCGCCCGACCCCCCGAGCGCCCCGAAAGTGCCGGCAGCCCCCCCGGACCCCTCGGCGCCACTTTCCGCCGCCCGACCCCCTAAGCGCCCCGAAAGTGCCGGCGGCCCCCCGGGCCCGTCGGTGCCACTTTCCGCCGCCCGACCCCCGAGCGCCCCGAAAGTGCCGGCGGACCCCCCGGACCCGTCGGCGCCACTTTCCACCGCCCGACCCCCCGAGCGCCCCGAATGTGCCGGCGGCCCCCCCGGGCCCGTCGGCGCCACTTTCCGCCGCCCGACCCCCCGAGCTCCCCGAAAGTGCCGGCGGACCCCCCCGGACCAGTCGGCGCCACTTTCCGCCGCCCGACCCCCTTAGTGCCCCGAAAGTGCCAGCGGCCCCCCCGGACCCCTCGGCGCCACTTTCCGCCGCCCGACCCCCGAGCGCCCCGAAAGTGCCGGCGGCCCCCCCGGGCCCGTCGGTGCCACTTTCTGCCGCCCGACCCCCCGAGCGCCCCGAAAGTGCCGGAGGCCCCCCCGGGCCCGTCGGCGCCACTTTCCGCCGCCCGACCCCCCGAGCGCCCCGAAAGTGCGGGCGGCCCCCCCGGGCCCGTCGGCGCCACTTTCTACCACCCGACCCCACAAGCGCCCCGAAAGTGCCGGCGGCCCGCCCAGGCCCGTCGGCCCCACTTTCCGCCGCCCCACCCCCCGAGCGCCCCGAAAGTGCCGGCGGCCCCTCCGGGCCAGTCGGCGCCACTTTCCGCCGCCCGACGCCCCGAGCGCCCCGAAAGTTCCGGCGGCCCGCCCAGGCCCGTCGGTGCCACTTTCCGCCGCCCGACCCCCCGAGCGCCCCAAAAGTGCCGGCGCCACCCCGGACCCGTCGGCGCCACTTTCCGCCGCTCGACCCCCCGAGCGCCCCGAAAGTCCCTGCGTCCCCCCCGGGCCCGTCAGCGCCACTTTCAGCCGCGCGACCCCCCAAGCACTCCGAAAGTGCCGGCGGCCCCCCCTGGGCCCTCGGCGCCACTTTCTGCCGCCCGACTCCCCGAGCTTCCCGAAAGTGCCGGCGGCCCCCCCGGACCCCTCGGCGCCACTTTCCGCCGCCCGACCCCCGAGCGCCCCGAAAGTGCCGGCGGCCCCCCCGGGCCCGTCGGTGCAACTTTCTGCCGCCCGACCCCCCAAGCGCCCCGAAAGTGCCGGAGGCCCCCCCGGGCCCGTCGGCGCCACTTTCCGCCGCCCGACCCCCCGAGCGCCCCGAAAGTGCGGGCGGCCCCCCCGGGCCCGTCGGCGCCACATTCTACCACCCGACCCCACAAGCGCCCCGAAAGTGCCAGCGGCCCCCCCAGGCCCGTCGGCGCCACTTTCCGCCGCCCCACCCCCCGAGCGCCCCGAAAGTGCCGGCGGCCCCTCCGGGCCAGTCGGCGCCACTTTCCGCCGCCCGACCCCCCGAGCGCCCCGAAAGTTCCGGCGGCCCCCCCCAGGCCCGTCGGCGCCACTTTCCGCCGCCCGACCCCCCGAGCGCCCCGAAAGTGCCGGCGCCACCCCGGACCCGTCGGCGCCACTTTCCGCCGCTCGACCCCCCCGAGCGCCCCGAAAGTCCCTGCGTCCCCCCCCGGGCCCGTCGGCGCCACTTTCAGCCGCGCGACCCCCCAAGCACTCCGAAAGTGCCGGCGGCCCCCCCTGGGCCCTCGGCGCCACTTTCTGCCGCCCGACTCCCCGAGCTCCCCGAAAGTGCCGGCGGCCCCCCCGGGCCCGTCGGGGCCACTTTCCGCCGCCCGACCCCCCGAGCGCCCCGAAAGTGCCGGTGGCCCCCCCGGGCCCGTCGGCGCCACTTTCCGCCACCTGACCCCCCGAGCGCCCCGAAAGTGCCGGAGGCCCCCCCCGAACCCGTCGGTGCCCACTTTCCGCCACCCGACCCCCCGAGCGCCCCGAAAGTGCCGGAGGCCCCCCCCGAACCCGTCGGTGCCACTTTCCGCCTCCCGACCCCCCGAGCGCCCCGAAAGTGCCGGAGGCCCCCCCGGACCCGTCGGCTCCACTTTCCGCCGTCCGACCCCTCGAGCGCCCCGAAAGTGCCGGCGGCCCCCCCGGGCCCGTCGGCGCCACTTTCCGCCGCCCGACCCCCCGAGCGCTCCGAAAGTGCCGGCGGCCCCCCCAGGCCCCTTGGCGCCACTTTCTGCCGCCCGACCCCCCGAGCGCCCCGAAGGTGCCGGCGGCTCCCCCGGGCCCGTCGGCGCCACTTTCCGCCGCCCGACCCCCCGAGCGCCCCGAAAGTGCTGGCGGCACCCCCGGGCCCGTCGGCGCCACTTTCCGCCTCCCGACCCCCCGAGTGCCCCGAAAGTGCCGGAGGCCCCCCCGAACCCATCGGCGCCACTTTCCGCCGCCCGACCCCCCGAGCGCCCCGAAAGTGCCGGCGGCCCCCCCGGACCCGTCGGCGCCACTTTCCGCCGCCCGACCCCCCGAGCGCCCCGAAAGTGCCTGCGTCCCCCCCGGGCCCGTCGGCACCACTTTCCGCCGCGCGACCCCCCCGAGCGCTCCGAAAGTCCCGGCGGCCCCCCCGGGACCGTCGGCACCACTTTCCGCCGCCCGACCCCCCGAGCGCCCCGAAAGTGCCTGCGTCCCCCCCGGGCCCGTCGGCGCCACTTTCCGCCGCGCGACCCCCCGAGTGCCCCGAAAGTGCCGGCGGCTCCCCCGGACCCTTTTGTGCCACTTTCCGCCGCCCGACCCCCCGAGCGCCCCGAAAGTTCCGGCGGCCCCCCGGGCCCGTCGGCGCCACTTTCTGCCGCCCAACCGCCCGAGCGCCCCGAAAGTGCCGACGGCCCCCCCGGGCCCCTCGGCGCCACTTTCCGCCGCTCGACCCCCCGAGCGCCCCGAAAGTGCCGGCGGCCCCCCCGGACCCGTCGGCGCCACTTTCCGCCGCCCGACCCCCCGAGCGCCCCGAAAGTGCCTGCGTCCCCCCCGGACCCGTCGGCGCCACTTTCCGCCGCGCGACCCCCCGAGCGCTCCGAAAGTCCCGGCGGCCCCCCCGGGCCCGTCGGCACCACTTTCCGCCGCCCGACCCCCCGAGCGCCCCGAAAGTGCCTGCGTCCCCCCCGGGCCCGTCGGCGCCACTTTCCGCCGCGCGACCCCCCGAGTGCCCCGAAAGTGCCGGCGGCTCCCCCGGACCCTTTTGTGCCCCTTTCCGCCGCCCGACCCCCCGAGCGCCCCGAAAGTTCCGGCGGCCCCCCGGGCCCGTCGGCGCCACTTTCTGCCGCCCAACCGCCCGAGCGCCCCGAAAGTGCCGACGGCCCCCCCGGGCCCCTCGGCACCACTTTTCGCCGCCCGACCCCCCGAGCGCCCCGAAATTGCCGGCGGCCCTCCCCGGGCCCGTCGGCGCCACTTTCCGCCGCCCGACCCCCCGAGCGCCCCGAAAGTGCCGGCGGCACCCCCGGGCCCGTCGGCGCCACTTTCCGCCTCCCGACCCCCCGAGTGCCCCGAAAGTGCCGGAGGCCCCCCCGAACCCATCGGCGCCACTTTCCGCCGCCCGACCCCCCGAGCGCCCCGAAAGTGCCGGCGGCCCCCCCGGACCCGTCGGCGCCACTTTCCGCCGCCCGACCCCCCGAGCGCCCCGAAAGTGCCTGCGTCCCCCCCGGGCCCGTCGGCACCACTTTCCGCCGCGCGACCCCCCGAGCGCTCCGAAAGTCCCGGCGGCCCCCCCGGGACCGTCGGCACCACTTTCCGCCGCCCGACCCCCCGAGCGCCCCGAAAGTGCCTGCGTCCCCCCCGGGCCCGTCGGCGCCACTTTCCGCCGCGCGACCCCCCGAGTGCCCCGAAAGTGCCGGCGGCTCCCCCGGACCCTTTTGTGCCACTTTCCGCCGCCCGACCCCCCGAGCGCCCCGAAAGTTCCGGCGGCCCCCCGGGCCCGTCGGCGCCACTTTCTGCCGCCCAACCGCCCGAGCGCCCCGAAAGTGCCGACGGCCCCCCCGGGCCCCTCGGCGCCACTTTCCGCCGCCCGACCCCCCGAGCGCCCCGAAAGTGCCGGCGGCCCCCCCGGACCCGTCGGCGCCACTTTCCGCCGCCCGACCCCCCGAGCGCCCCGAAAGTGCCTGCGTCCCCCCCGGGCCCGTCGGCGCCACTTTCCGCCGCGCGACCCCCCGAGCGCTCCGAAAGTCCCGGCGCCCCCCCCGGGCCCGTCGGCACCACTTTCCGCCGCCCGACCCCCCGAGCGCCCCGAAAGTGCCTGCGTCCCCCCCGGGCCCGTCGGCGCCACTTTCCGCCGCGCGACCCCCCGAGTGCCCCGAAAGTGCCGGCGGCTCCCCCGGACCCTTTTCTGCCCCTTTCCGCCGCCCGACCCCCCGAGCGCCCCGAAAGTTCCGGCGGCCCCCCGGGCCCGTCGGCGCCACTTTCTGCCGCCCAACCGCCCGAGCGCCCCAAAAGTGCCGACGGCCCCCCCGGGCCCCTCGGCACCACTTTTCGCCGCCCGACCCCCCGAGCGCCCCGAAAGTGCGGGCGGCGCCCCCGGACCCGTCAGCCACACTTTCCGCCCCCCGACCCCCCGAGCGCCCCGAAAGTGCTGGCGGTCCCCCCGGGCCCCTCGGCGCCACGTTCCGCCGCCCGACCCCCCTAGGGCCCCGAAAGTGCCGGCCGCCTCCCCAGACCCGTCGGCGAAACTTTCCGCCGCCCAACCCCCGAGCGCTCCGAAAGAGCCGGCGGCCCCCCCGGACCCATCTGCGCCACTTTCCGCCGCCCGACCCCCCGAGCGCCCCGAAAGCGCCGGCGGCCCCCCCGGACCCGTCGGCGCCACTTTCCGCCGCCCGACCCCCCGAGCGCCCCGAAAGTGCCGGCGGCCCCCCCGGACCTGCTGGCGCCACTTTCCGCCGCCCGACCCCCCGAGCGCCCCGAAAGTGCCGGCGGACCCCCCGGGCCCCTCGGCGCCACTTTTCGCCGCCCGAACCCCCGAGCGCCCCGAAATTACCGGCGGAACCCCCGGACCCGTCCACGCCACTTTCCGCCGCCCGACCCCCCGAGCGACCCGAAAGTACCGGCGGCCCCCCCGGACCCATCGGCGCCGCTTTCCGCCGCCCGACCCCCCGAGCGCCCCGAAAGTGCCGGCGGCCCCCCCAGACCCGTCGGCGAAACTTTCCGCCGCCCAACCCCCGAGCGCTCCGAAAGAGCCGGCGGCCCCCCCGGACCCATCGGCGCCACTTTCCGCCGCCCGACCCCCCGAGCGCCCCGAAAGCGCCGGCGGCCCCCCCGGACCCGTCGGCGCCACTTTCCGCCGCCCGACCCCCCGAGCGCCCCGAAAGTGCCGGCGGACCCCCCGGACCCGTCGGCGCCACTTTCCGCCGCCCGACCCCCCGAGCGCCCCGAAAGTGCCGGCGGACCCCCCGGGCCCCTCGGCGCCACTTTCCGCCTCCCGACCCCCCGAGTGCCCCGAAAGTGCCGGAGGCCCCCCCGAACCCATCGGCGCCACTTTCCGCCGCCCGACCCCCCGAGCGCCCCGAAAGTGCCGGCGGCCCCCCCGGACCCGTCGGCGCCACTTTCCGCCGCCCGACCCCCCGAGCGCCCCGAAAGTGCCTGCGTCCCCCCGGGGCCGGCGGCACCACTTTCCGCCGCGCGACCCCCCGAGCGCTCCGAAAGTCCCGGCGGCCCCCCCGGGACCGTCGGCACCACTTTCCGCCGCCCGACCCCCCGAGCGCCCCGAAAGTGCCTGCGTCCCCCCCGGGCCCGTCGGCGCCACTTTCCGCCGCGCGACCCCCCGAGTGCCCCGAAAGTGCCGGCGGCTCCCCCGGACCCTTTTGTGCCACTTTCCGCCGCCCGACCCCCCGAGCGCCCCGAAAGTTCCGGCGGCCCCCCGGGCCCGTCGGCGCCACTTTCTGCCGCCCAACCGCCCGAGCGCCCCGAAAGTGCCGACGGCCCCCCCGGGCCCCTCGGCGCCACTTTCCGCCGCCCGACCCCCCGAGCGCCCCGAAAGTGCCGGCGGCCCCCCCGGACCCGTCGGCGCCACTTTCCGCCGCCCGACCCCCCGAGCGCCCCGAAAGTGCCTGCGTCCCCCCCGGGCCCGTCGGCGCCACTTTCCGCCGCGCGACCCCCCGAGCGCTCCGAAAGTCCCGGCGCCCCCCCCGGGCCCGTCGGCACCACTTTCCGCCGCCCGACCCCCCGAGCGCCCCGAAAGTGCCTGCGTCCCCCCCGGGCCCGTCGGCGCCACTTTCCGCCGCGCGACCCCCCGAGTGCCCCGAAAGTGCCGGCGGCTCCCCCGGACCCTTTTCTGCCCCTTTCCGCCGCCCGACCCCCCGAGCGCCCCGAAAGTTCCGGCGGCCCCCCGGGCCCGTCGGCGCCACTTTCTGCCGCCCAACCGCCCGAGCGCCCCAAAAGTGCCGACGGCCCCCCCGGGCCCCTCGGCACCACTTTTCGCCGCCCGACCCCCCGAGCGCCCCGAAAGTGCGGGCGGCGCCCCCGGACCCGTCAGCCACACTTTCCGCCCCCCGACCCCCCGAGCGCCCCGAAAGTGCCGGCGGTCCCCCCGGGCCCCTCGGCGCCACGTTCCGCCGCCCGACCCCCCTAGGGCCCCGAAAGTGCCGGCCGCCTCCCCAGACCCGTCGGCGAAACTTTCCGCCGCCCAACCCCCGAGCGCTCCGAAAGAGCCGGCGGCCCCCCCGGACCCATCTGCGCCACTTTCCGCCGCCCGACCCCCCGAGCGCCCCGAAAGCGCCGGCGGCCCCCCCGGACCCGTCGGCGCCACTTTCCGCCGCCCGACCCCCCGAGCGCCCCGAAAGTGCCGGCGGCCCCCCCGGACCTGCTGGCGCCACTTTCCGCCGCCCGACCCCCCGAGCGCCCCGAAAGTGCCGGCGGACCCCCCGGGCCCCTCGGCGCCACTTTTCGCCGCCCGAACCCCCGAGCGCCCCGAAATTACCGGCGGAACCCCCGGACCCGTCCACGCCACTTTCCGCCGCCCGACCCCCCGAGCGACCCGAAAGTACCGGCGGCCCCCCCGGACCCATCGGCGCCGCTTTCCGCCGCCCGACCCCCCGAGCGCCCCGAAAGTGCCGGCGGCCCCCCCAGACCCGTCGGCGAAACTTTCCGGCGCCCAACCCCCGAGCGCTCCGAAAGAGCCGGCGGCCCCCCCGGACCCATCGGCGCCACTTTCCGCCGCCCGACCCCCCGAGCGCCCCGAAAGCGCCGGCGGCCCCCCCGGACCCGTCGGCGCCACTTTCCGCCGCCCGACCCCCCGAGCGCCCCGAAAGTGCCGGCGGACCCCCCGGACCTGCTGGCGCCACTTTCCGCCGCCCGACCCCCCGAGCGCCCCGAAAGTGCCGGCGGACCCCCCGGGCCCCTCGGCGCCACTTTCCGCCGCCCGAACCCCCGAGCGCCCCGAAATTACCGGCGGAACCCCCGGACCCGTCCACGCCACTTTCCGCCGCCCGACCCCCCGAGCGACCCGAAAGTACCGGCGGCCCCCCCGGACCCATCGGCGCCGCTTTCCGCCGCCCGACCCCCCGAGCGCCCCGAAAGTGCCGGCGGCCCCCCCGGACCCATCGGCGCCGCTTTCCGCCGCCCGACCCCCTGAGCGCCCCGAAAGTGCCGGCGGCCCCCCCGGACGCTTTTGTGCCACTTTCCGCCGCCCGACCCCCCGAGCGCCCCGAAAGTGCCGGTGTCCCCGAGGACCCGTCGGCGCCACTTTCTGCTGCCCGACCCCGAGAGCGCCCCGAAAGTGCTGGCGGCCCACCCGGACCCCTCGACGACACTTTCCACTGCCCGACCCCCCGAGCGCCCCGAAAGTGCCGGCGGCCCCCAGGACCCGTCGGCGCCACTTTCCGCCGCCCGACCACCCGAGCGCCCCGAAAGTGCCGCCGGACCCCCCGGACCCGTCGGCGCCACTTTCCGCCGCCCGACCCCGCGAGCGCCCCGAAAGTGCCGGCGGCCACGCCGGACCAGTCGGCGCCACTTTCCGCCGCCCGAACCCACGAGCGCCCCGAAAGTGCCGGCGGCCCCCCCAGACCCGTCGGCTCCACTTTCCGCCGCCCGACCCCCCGAGCGCCCCGAAAGTGCCGGCGGCCCCCCCAGACCCGTCGGCACCACTTTCCGCCGCCCGACCCCCCGAGCGCCCCGAAAGTGCCGGCGGCCCCCCCGGACCCGTCGGCGCCACTTTCAGCCGCCCGACCCCCGAGCGCCCCGAAAGTGCCGGCGGCCCCCCCGGACCCATCGGCGACACTTTCCGCCGCCCGAACCCCCGAGCGCCACGACAGTGCCGGCGGACCCCCCGGACCCGTCGGCGCCACTTTCCGCCGCCTGACCCCCGAGCGCCCCGAAAGTGCTGGCGGCCCCCCCGGGCCCGTCGGCGCCACTTTCCGCCTCCCGACCCCCCGAGTGCCCCGAAAGTGCCGGAGGCCCCCCGAACCCATCGGCGCCACTTTCCGCCGCCCGACCCCCGAGCGCCCCGAAAGTGCCGGCGGCCCCCCCGGACCCGTCGGCGCCACTTTCCGCCGCCCGACCCCCCGAGCGCCCCGAAAGTGCCTGCGTCCCCCCCGGGCCCGTCGGCACCACTTTCCGTCGCCCGACCCCCCGAGCGCCCCGAAAGTGCCTGCGTCCCCCCCGGGCCCGTCGGCGCCACTTTCCGCCGCGCGACCCCCCGAGTGCCCCGAAAGTGCCGGCGGCTCCCCCGGACCCTTTTGTGCCACTTTCCGCCGCCCGACCCCCCGAGCGCCCCGAAAGTTCCGGCGGCCCCCCGGGCCCGTCGGCGCCACTTTCTGCCGCCCAACCGCCCGAGCGCCCCGAAATTGCCGGCGGCCCCCCCAGGCCCGTCGGCGCCACTTTCCGCCGCCAGACTCCCCGAGCGCCCCGAAAGTGCCGACGCCCCCCCCCGGGCCCCTCGGCACCACTTTTCGCCGCCCGACCCCCCGAGCGCCCCGAAAGTGCCGACGCCCCCCCCGGGCCCGTCGGCGCCACTTTCCGCCGCCCGACCCCCCGAGCGCTCCGAAAGTGCCGGCGGCCCCCCCGCGCCCCTCGGTGCCACTTTCTGCCGCCCGACCCCCCGAGCGCCCCGAAAGTGCCGGCGGCCCCCCCGGGCCCGTCGGCGCCACGTTCCGCCGCCCGACCCCCCGAGCGCCCCGAAAGTGCCGGCGGCCCCCCCAGGCCCGTCGGCGCCACTTTCCGCCGCCTGACCCCCCGAGCGCCCCGATAGTGCCGGCGGCCCCCCCGGGCCCGTCGGCGCCACTTTCCGCCTCCCGACCCCCCGAGCGCCCCGAAAGTGCCGGCGGCCCCCCAGGACCCGACGGCGCCACTTTCCGCCGCCCTACCCCCTGAGCGCCCCGAATGTGCCGGCGGTCCCCCCGGGCACGTCGGCGCCACGTTCCGCCGCCCGACCGCCCGAGCGCCCCGAAAGTGCCGGCGGCCCCCCCGGGCCCGTCGGCGCCACTTTCCGCCGCCCGACCCCCCGAGCGCTCCGAAAGTGCCGGCGGCCCCCCCGGGCCCCTCGGCGCCAGTTTCTGCCGCCCGACCCCCCGAGCGCCCCGAAAGTGCCTGCGGCCCCCCCAGGCCCGTCGGCGCCATTTTCCGCCGCCCGACCCCCCGAGCGCCCCGAAAGTGCCGGCGTCCCCCCCGGACCCGTCGGCGCCACTTTCCGCCGCCCGAGCCCCGAGCGCCCCGAAAGTGCCGGCGGCCCCCCCGGACCCGTCGGCACCACTTTCCGCCGCCCGACCCCCCGATCGCCCCGAATGCGCCGACGCCCCCCCAGACGCGTCGGCGCCACTTTCCGCCGCCCGACCCCCCGAGGGCCAAGAAAGCGCCGGCAGCCCCCCCGTCCCGTCGGCGTCACTTTCCGCCGCCCGATCCCCCGATCGCCCCGAAAGTGCCGGCGGCCCACCCGGCCCCTCGGCATCACTTTCCGCCGCCCGACCCCCCGAGCGCCCCGAAAGTGCCGGCGGCCCCCCCCGGACCCGTCAGCGCCACTTGCCGTGGCCCGACCCCCCGAGCGCCCCGAAAGTGCCGGCGGCCCCCCCGGGCCCCTCGGCGCCACTTTCCGCCGCCCGACCCCCCGAGCGCCCCGAAAGCCGGCGGCCCCACCGAACCCGTCGGCGCCACTTTCCGCTGCCCGACCCCCGAGCCCCCTGAAATTGCCGGCGGCCCCCGCAGACCCGTCGGCGCCACTTTCCGCCGCCCCGACCCCCCGAGCGCCCCGAAAGTGCCGGCGGCCCCCCCGGACCCGCCGGCGCCACTTTCCGCCGCCCGACCCCCCGAGCGCCCCGAAAGCACCGGCAGCCCCCCCGGACCCGTCGGCGCCACTTTCCGCCGCCCGACCCCCCGAGCGCCCCGAAAGCGCCGGCGGCCCCCCCGGACCCGTCGGCGCCACTTTCTGCCGCCCGAACCCCCGAGCGCCCCGAAAGTTCCGGCGGCCCCCCCGGACCTGCTGGCGCCACTTTCCGCCGCCCGAGCCCCCGAGCGCCCCGAAAGTGCCGGCGGACCCCCCGGGCCCCTCGGCGCCACTTTCCGCCGCCCGAACCCCCGAGCGCCCCGAAAGTGCCGGCGGCCCACCCGGACCCGTCAACGCCACTTTCCGCCGCACGACCCCCCGAGCGCCCCGAAAGTGCCGGCGGACCCCCCGGGCCCGTCGGCGCCACTTTCCGCCGCCCGACCCCCCCGAGCGCCCCGAAAGTGCCAGCGGCCCCCCCAGGTCCGTCGGCGCCACTTTCTGCCGCCCGACCCCCCGAGCGCCCCGAAAGTGCCGGCGGCCCCCCCGGGCCCGTCGGCTCCACTTTCCGCCGCCCAACCCCCCGAGCGCCCCGAAAGTGCCGGCGGCCCCCCCGGGCCAGTCGGCGCCACTTTCCGCCGCCCGAACCCCCGAGCGCCCCGAAAGTGCCGGCGGACCCCCCGGACCCGTCGGCGCCACTTTCCGCCGCCCGACCCCCCGAGCGCCCCGAAAGTGCCGGCAGCCCCCCCGGACCCCTCGGCGCCACTTTCCGCCGCCCGACCCCCTAAGCGCCCCGAAAGTGCCGGCGGCCCCCCGGGCCCGTCGGTGCCACTTTCCGTCGCCCGACCCCCGAGCGCCCCGAAAGTGCCGGCGGACCCCCCGGACCCGTCGGCGCCACTTTCCACCGCCCGACCCCCCGAGCGCCCCGAATGTGCCGGCGGCCCCCCCGGGCCCGTCGGCGCCACTTTCCGCCGCCCGACCCCCCGAGCTCCCCGAAAGTGCCGGCGGACCCCCCGGACCAGTCGGCGCCACTTTCCGCCGCCCGACCCCCCGAGCGCCCCGAAAGTGCCAGCGGCCCCCCCGGGACCCCTCGGCGCCAGTTTCAGCCGCCCGACCCCCCGAGCGCCCCGAAAGTGCCGGCAGCCCCCCCGGACCCCTCGGCGCCACTTTCCGCCGCCCGACCCCCCGAGCGCCCCGAAAGTGCCGGCGGCCCCCCCGGGCCCGTCGTCGCCACTTTCCGCCGCCCGACCCCCCGAGCTCCCCGAAAGTGCCGGCGGACCCCCCGGACCAGTCGGCGCCACTTTCCGCCACCCGACCCCCCGAGCGCCCCGAAAGTGCCAGCGGCCCCCCCGGACCTGTCGCCACCACTTTCCGCCGCCCGACCCCCCGAGCGCCCCGAAAGTGCTGGCGGCCCCCCAGGACCCCTCGGCGCCAGTTTCCGCCGCCCGACCCCCCGAGCGCCCCGAAAGTGCCGGCAGCCCCCCCGGACCCCTCGGCGCCACTTTCCGCCGCCCGACCCCCTAAGCGCCCCGAAAGTGCCGGCGGCCCCCCGGGCCCGTCGGTGCCACTTTCCGTCGCCCGACCCCCGAGCGCCCCGAAAGTGCCGGCGGACCCCCCGGACCCGTCGGCGCCACTTTCCACCGCCCGACCCCCCGAGCGCCCCGAATGTGCCGGCGGCCCCCCCGGGCCCGTCGGCGCCACTTTCCGCCGCCCGACCCCCCGAGCTCCCCGAAAGTGCCGGCGGACCCCCCGGACCAGTCGGCGCCACTTTCCGCCGCCCGACCCCCCGAGCGCCCCGAAAGTGCCAGCGGCCCCCCCGGGACCCCTCGGCGCCAGTTTCAGCCGCCCGACCCCCCGAGCGCCCCGAAAGTGCCGGCAGCCCCCCCGGACCCCTCGGCGCCACTTTCCGCCGCCCGACCCCCGAGCGCCCCGAAAGTGCCGTCGGCCCCCCCGGGCCCGTCGGTGCCACTTTCTGCCGCCCGACCCCCCGAGCGCCCCGAAAGTGCCGGAGGCCCCCCCGGGCCCGTCGGCGCCACTTTCCGCCGCCCGACCCCCCGAGCGCCCCGAAAGTGCGGGCGGCCCCCCCGGGCCCGTCGGCGCCACTTTCTACCACCCGACCCCACAAGCGCCCCGAAAGTGCCGGCGGCCCCCCCAGGCCCGTCGGCGCCACTTTCCGCCGCCCCACTCCCCGAGCGCCCCGAAAGTGCCGGCGGCCCCTCCGGGCCAGTCGGCGCCACTTTCCGCCGCCCGACCCCCCGAGCGCCCCGAAAGTTCCGGCGGCCCCCCCAGGCCCGTCGGCGCCACTTTCCGCCGCCCGACCCCCCGAGCGCCCCGAAAGTGCCGGCGCCACCCCGGACCCGTCGGCGCCACTTTCCGCCGCTCGACCCCCCGAGCGCCCCGAAAGTCCCTGCGTCCCCCCCGGGCCCGTCGGCGCCACTTTCAGCCGCGCGACCCCCCAAGCACTCCGAAAGTGCCGGCGGCCCCCCCTGGGCCCTCGGCGCCACTTTCTGCCGCCCGACTCCCCGAGCTCCCCGAAAGTGCCGGCGGCCCCCCCGGGCCCGTCGGGGCCACTTTCCGCCGCCTGACCCCCCGAGCGCTCCGAAAGTGCCGGAGGCCCCCCCCGAACCCGTCGGTGCCACTTTCCACCTCCCGACCCCCCGAGCGCCCCGAAAGTGCCGGAGGCCCCCCGGACCCGTCGGCTCCACTTTCCGCCGTCCGACCCCTCGAGCGCCCCGAAAGTGCCGGCGGCCCCCCCGGGCCCGTCGGCGCCACTTTCCGCCGCCCGACCCCCCGAGCGCTCCGAAAGTGCCGGCGGCCCCCCCAGGCCCCTTGGCGCCACTTTCTGCCGCCCGACCCCCCGAGCGCCCCGAAGGTGCCGGCGGCCCCCCCGGGCCCGTCGGCGCCACTTTCCGCCGCCCGACCCCCCGAGCGCCCCGAAATTGCCGGCGGCCCTCCCCGGGCCCGTCGGCGCCACTTTCCGCCGCCCGACCCCCGAGCGCCCCGAAAGTGCTGGCGGCACCCCCGGGCCCGTCGGCGCCACTTTCCGCCTCCCGACCCCCCGAGTGCCCCGAAAGTGCCGGAGGCCCCCCCGAACCCATCGGCGCCACTTTCCACCGCCCGACCCCCCGAGCGCCCCGAAAGCGCCGGCGGCCCCCCCGGACCCGTCGGCGCCACTTTCCGCCGCCCGACCCCCCGAGCGCCCCGAAAGTGCCTGCGTCCCCCCCGGGCCCGTCGGCGCCACTTTCCGCCGCGCGACCCCCCGAGCGCTCCGAAAGTCCCGGCGGCCCCCCCGGGCCCGTCGGCACCACTTTCCGCCGCCCGACCCCCCGAGCGCCCCGAAAGTGCCTGCGTCCCCCCGGGGCCCGTCGGCACCACTTTGCGCCGCGCGACCCCCCGAGCGCCCCGAAAGCGCCGGCGGCCCCCCAGGACCCGTCGGCGCCACTTTCCGCCGCCCGACCCCCCGAGCGCCCCGAAAGTGCCTGCGTCCCCCCCCGGACCAGTCGGCGCCACTTTCCGCCACCCGACCCCCCGAGCGCCCCGAAAGTGCCAGCGGCCCCCCCGGACCTGTCGCCACCACTTTCCGCCGCCCGACCCCCCGAGCGCCCCGAAAGTGCTGGCGGCCCCCCAGGACCCCTCGGCGCCAGTTTCCGCCGCCCGACCCCCCGAGCGCCCCGAAAGTGCCGGCAGCCCCCCCGGACCCCTCGGCGCCACTTTCCGCCGCCCGACCCCCTAAGCGCCCCGAAAGTGCCGGCGGCCCCCCGGGCCCGTCGGTGCCACTTTCCGTCGCCCGACCCCCGAGCGCCCCGAAAGTGCCGGCGGACCCCCCGGACCCGTCGGCGCCACTTTCCACCGCCCGACCCCCCGAGCGCCCCGAATGTGCCGGCGGCCCCCCCGGGCCCGTCGGCGCCACTTTCCGCCGCCCGACCCCCCGAGCTCCCCGAAAGTGCCGGCGGACCCCCCGGACCAGTCGGCGCCACTTTCCGCCGCCCGACCCCCCGAGCGCCCCGAAAGTGCCAGCGGCCCCCCCGGGACCCCTCGGCGCCAGTTTCAGCCGCCCGACCCCCCGAGCGCCCCGAAAGTGCCGGCAGCCCCCCCGGACCCCTCGGCGCCACTTTCCGCCGCCCGACCCCCCGAGCGCCCCGAAAGTGCCGGCGGCCCCCCCGGGCCCGTCGTCGCCACTTTCCGCCGCCCGACCCCCCGAGCTCCCCGAAAGTGCCGGCGGACCCCCCGGACCAGTCGGCGCCACTTTCCGCCGCCCGACCCCCCGAGCGCCCCGAAAGTGCTGGCGGCCCCCCAGGACCCCTCGTCGCCAGTTTCCGCCGCCCGACCCCCCGAGCGCCCCGAAAGTGCCGGCAGCCCCCCCGGACCCCTCGGCGCCACTTTCCGCCGCCCGACCCCCTAAGCGCCCCGAAAGTGCCGGCGGCCCCCCGGGCCCGTCGGTGCCACTTTCCGTCGCCCGACCCCCGAGCGCCCCGAAAGTGCCGGCGGACCCCCCGGACCCGTCGGCGCCACTTTCCACCGCCCGACCCCCCGAGCGCCCCGAATGTGCCGGCGGCCCCCCCGGGCCCGTCGGCGCCACTTTCCGCCGCCCGACCCCCCGAGCTCCCCGAAAGTGCCGGCGGACCCCCCGGACCAGTCGGCGCCACTTTCCGCCGCCCGACCCCCCGAGCGCCCCGAAAGTGCCAGCGGCCCCCCCGGGACCCCTCGGCGCCAGTTTCAGCCGCCCGACCCCCCCGAGCGCCCCGAAAGTGCCGGCAGCCCCCCCGGACCCCTCGGCGCCACTTTCCGCCGCCCGACCCCCGAGCGCCCCGAAAGTGCCGGCGGCCCCCCCGGGCCCGTCGGTGCCACTTTCTGCCGCCCGACCCCCCGAGCGCCCCGAAAGTGCCGGAGGCCCCCCCGGGCCCGTCGGCGCCACTTTCCGCCGCCCGACCCCCCGAGCGCCCCGAAAGTGCGGGCGGCCCCCCCGGGCCCGTCGGCGCCACTTTCTACCACCCGACCCCACAAGCGCCCCGAAAGTGCCGGCGGCCCCCCCAGGCCCGTCGGCGCCACTTTCCGCCGCCCCACTCCCCGAGCGCCCCGAAAGTGCCGGCGGCCCCTCCGGGCCAGTCGGCGCCACTTTCCGCCGCCCGACCCCCCGAGCGCCCCGAAAGTTCCGGCGGCCCCCCCAGGCCCGTCGGCGCCACTTTCCGCCGCCCGACCCCCCGAGCGCCCCGAAAGTGCCGGCGCCACCCCCGGACCCGTCGGCGCCACTTTCCGCCGCTCGACCCCCCGAGCGCCCCGAAAGTCCCTGCGTCCCCCCCGGGCCCGGCGGCGCCACTTTCAGCCGCGCGACCCCCCAAGCACTCCGAAAGTGCCGGCGGCCCCCCCTGGGCCCTCGGCGCCACTTTCTGCCGCCCGACTCCCCGAGCTCCCCGAAAGTGCCGGCGGCCCCCCCGGGCCCGTCGGGGCCACTTTCCGCCGCCCGACCCCCCGAGCGCTCCGAAAGTGCCGGAGGCCCCCCCCGAACCCGTCGGTGCCACTTTCCACCTCCCGACCCCCCGAGCGCCCCGAAAGTGCCGGAGGCCCCCCCGGACCCGTCGGCTCCACTTTCCGCCGTCCGACCCCTCGAGCGCCCCGAAAGTGCCGGCGGCCCCCCCGGGCCCGTCGGCGCCACTTTCCGCCGCCCGACCCCCCGAGCGCTCCGAAAGTGCCGGCGGCCCCCCCAGGCCCCTTGGCGCCACTTTCTGCCGCCCGACCCCCCGAGCGCCCCGAAGGTGCCGGCGGCCCCCCCGGGCCCGTCGGCGCCACTTTCCGCCGCCCGACCCCCCGAGCGCCCCGAAATTGCCGGCGGCCCTCCCCGGGCCCGTCGGCGCCACTTTCCGCCGCCCGACCCCCGAGCGCCCCGAAAGTGCTGGCGGCACCCCCGGGCCCGTCGGCGCCACTTTCCGCCTCCCGACCCCCCGAGTGCCCCGAAAGTGCCGGAGGCCCCCCCGAACCCATCGGCGCCACTTTCCACCGCCCGACCCCCCGAGCGCCCCGAAAGCGCCGGCGGCCCCCCCGGACCCGTCGGCGCCACTTTCCGCCGCCCGACCCCCCGAGCGCCCCGAAAGTGCCTGCGTCCCCCCCGGGCCCGTCGGCGCCACTTTCCGCCGCGCGACCCCCCGAGCGCTCCGAAAGTCCCGGCGGCCCCCCCGGGCCCGTCGGCACCACTTTCCGCCGCCCGACCCCCCGAGCGCCCCGAAAGTGCCTGCGTCCCCCCCGGGCCCGTCGGCACCACTTTGCGCCGCGCGACCCCCCGAGTGCCCCGAAAGTGCCGGCGGCTCCCCCGGACCCTTTTGTGCCACTTTCCGCCGCCCGACCCCCCGAGCGCCCCGAAAGTTCCGGCGGCCCCCCGGGCCCGTCGGCGCCACTTTCTGCCGCCCAACCGCCCGAGCGCCCCGAAATTGCCGGCGGCCCCCCCAGGCCCGTCGGCGCCACTTTCCGCCGCCAGACTCCCCGAGCGCCCCGAAAGTGCCGACGGCCCCCCCGGGCCTCTCGGCACCACTTTTCGCCGCCCGACCCCCCGAGCGCCCCGAAAGTGCGGGCGGCGCCCCCGGACCCGTCAGCCACACTTTCCGCCCCCCGACCCCCCGAGCGCCCCGAAAGTGCCGGCGGTCCCCCCGGGCCCCTCGGCGCCACGTTCCGCCGCCCGACCCCCCTAGGGCCCCGAAAGTGCCGGCCGCCCCCCCAGACCCGTCGGCGAAACTTTCCGCCGCCCAACCCCCGAGCGCTCCGAAAGAGCCGGCGGCCCCCCCGGACCCATCGGCGCCACTTTCCGCCGCCCGACCCCCCGAGCGCCCCGAAAGCGCCGGCGGCCCCCCCGGACCCGTCGGCGCCACTTTCCGCCGCCCGACCCCCCGAGCGCCCCGAAAGTGCCGGCGGCCCCCCCGGACCTGCTGGCGCCACTTTCCGCCGCCCGACCCCCCGAGCGCCCCGAAAGTGCCGGCGGACCCCCCGGGCCCCTCGGCGCCACTTTCCGCCGCCCGAACCCCCGAGCGCCCCGAAATTACCGGCGGAACCCCCGGACCCGTCCACGCCACTTTCCGCCGCCCGACCCCCCGAGCGACCCGAAAGTACCGGCGGCCCCCCCGGACCCATCGGCGCCGCTTTCCGCCGCCCGACCCCCCGAGCGCCCCGAAAGTGCCTGCGTCCCCCCCGGGCCCGTCGGCGCCACTTTCCGCCTCGCGACCCCCCGAGTGCCCCGAAAGTGCCGGCGGCTCCCCCGGACCCTTTTGTGCCACTTTCCGCCGCCCGACCCCCCGAGCGCCCCGAAAGTTCCGGCGGCCCCCCGGGCCCGTCGGCGCCACTTTCTGCCGCCCAACCGCCCGAGCGCCCCGAAATTGCCGGCGGCCCCCCCAGGTCCGTCGGCGCCACTTTCCGCCGCCAGACTCCCCGAGCGCCCCGAAAGTGCCGAGGGCCCCCCCGGGCCCCTCGGCACCACTTTTCGCCGCCCGACCCCCCGAGCGCCCCGAAAGTGCCGGCGGCGCCCCCGGACCCGTCAGCCACACTTTCCGCCCCCCGACCCCCCGAGCGCCCCGAAAGTGCCGGCGGGCCCCCCGGGCCCCTCAGCGCCACGTTCCGCCGCCCGACCCCCCTAGGGCCCCGAAAGTGCCGGCCGCCCCCCCAGACCCGTCGGCGAAACTTTCCGCCACCCAACCCCCGAGCGCTCCGAAAGAGCCGGCGGCCCCCCCGGACCCATCGGCGCCACTTTCCGCCGCCCGACCCCCCGAGCGCCCCGAAAGCGCCGGCGGCACCCCTGGACCCGTCGGCGCCACTTTCCGCCGCCCGACCCCCCGAGCGCCCCGAAAGTGCCGGCGGCCCCCCCGGACCTGCTGGTGCCACTTTCCGCCGCCCGACCCCCCGAGCGCCCCGAAAGTGCCGGCGGACCCCCCGGGCCCCTCGGCGCCACTTTCCGCCGCCCGAACCCCCGAGCGCCCCGAAATTACCGGCGGAACCCCCGGACCCGTCGACGCCACTTTCCGCCGCCCGACCCCCCGAGCGACCCGAAAGTACCGGCGGCCCCCCCGGACCCATCGGCGCCGCTTTCCGCCGCCCGACCCCCCGAGCGCCCCGAAAGTGCCGGCGGCCCCCCGGACGCTTTTGTGCCACTTTCCGCCGCCCGACCCCCCCAGCGCCCCGAAAGTGCCGGTGTCCCCGAGGACCCGTCGGCGCCACTTTCCGCTGCCCGACCCCGAGAGCGCCCCGAAAGTGCTGGCGGCCCACCCGGACCCCTCGACGACACTTTCCACTGCCCGACCCCCCGAGCGCCCCGAAAGTGCCGGCGGCCCCCAGGACCCGTCGGCGCCACTTTCCGCCGCCCGACCACCCGAGCGCCCCGAAAGTGCCGCCGGACCCCCCGGACCCGTCGGCGCCACTTTCCGCTGCCCGACCCCGCGAGCGCCCTGAAAGTGCCGGCGGCCACGCCGGACCAGTCGGCGCCACTTTCCGCCGCCCGAACCCACGAGCGCCCCGAAAGTGCCGGCGCCCCCCCCAGACCCGTCGGCTCCACTTTCCGCCGCCCGACCCCCCGAGCGCCCCGAAAGTGCCGGCGGCCCCCCCAGACCCGTCGGCACCACTTTCCGCCGCCCGACCCCCCGAGCGCCCCGAAAGTGCCGGCGGCCCCCCCGGACCCGTCGGCGCCACTTTCAGCCGCCCGACCCCCCGAGCGCCCCGAAAGTGCCGGCGGCCCCCCCGGACCCATCGGCGCCACTTTCCGCCGCCCGAACCCCCGAGCGCCACGACAGTGCCGGCGGACCCCCCGGACCCGTCGGCGCCACTTTCCGCCGCCCGACCCCCCGAGCGCCCCGAAAGTGCCGGCGGCCCCCCCGGGCCCGTCGGCGCCACTTTCCGCCGCCCAACCCCCCGAGCGCCCCGAAAGTGCCGGCGGCCCCCCCCGGACCAGTCGGCGCCACTTTCCGCCGCCCGACCCCCCGAGCGCCCCGAAAGTGCCGGCGGCCCCCCCGGACCCGTCGGCGCCCCTTTCCGCCGCCCGACCCCCCGAGCACCCCGAAAGTGCCGGCGGCCCCCCCGGACCCGTCGGCGCCCCTTTCCGCCGCCCGACCCCCGAGCGCCCCGCAATGCCGGTGGCCCCCCCGAACCCGTCGGCGCCACTTTCCGCCGCCCGACCCCCCAAGCGCCCAATAAGTGCCGGCGGCCCCCCGGACCCTTTGGCGCCACTTTCCGCCGCCCGACCCCCCAAGCGCCCCGAAAGTGCCGGCGGCCCCCCCGGACCCGTCGGTGCCACTTTCCGCTGCCCGACCCCCCAAGCGCCCCGAAAGTGCCGGTGGCCCCCCCCGGGCCCCTCGGCGCCACTTTCCGCCGCCCGACCCCCCGTGCGCCCCGAAAGTGCCGGCGGCCCCCCCGGACCCGTCGGCACCACTTTCCACCGCCCGACCCCCCGAGCGTCCCGACAGTGCCGGCGGCCCTCCCGGGCCCCTCGGTCCCACTTTCCGCCGCCCGACCCCCCGAGCGCCCCGAAAGTGCCGGCGGCCCCCCCGGACCCGTCGGCTCCACTTTCCGCCGCCCAACCCCCCGAGCGCCCCGAAAGTGCCGGCGGCCCCCCCGGACCCGTCGGCGCCACTTTCCGCCGCCCGACCCCCCGAGCGCCCCGAAAGTGCCGGCGGCCCCCCGGACCCGTCGGCGCCACTTTCCGCCGCCCGACCCTCCGAGCGCCCCGAATGTGCCGGCGGCCCCCCGGACCCGTCGGCGCCACTTTCCGCCGCCTGAACCCCCGAGCGCCCCGAATGTGCCGGTGGTCCCCCCGGACCCGTCGGCGCCACTTTCCGCCGACCGACCCCTCGAGCGCCCCGAAAGTGCCGGCATCCCCCCCGGACCCGTCGGCGCCACTTTCCGCCGCCCGACCCCCGGAGCGCCCCGAAAGTGCCGGAGGCCCCCCCGGACCCGTCGGCGCCACTTTCCGCCGCCCAACCCCCCGAGCGCCCCAAAAGTGCCGGCGGCCCCCCGGACCCGTCGGCGCCACTTTCCGCCGCCCGACCCCCCGAGAGCCCCGAAAGTGCCGTCGGCCCCCCGGACCCGTCGGCGCCCCATTCCGCCGCCCGACCCCCGAGCGCACCAAAAGTGCCGGCGGCCCCCCCGGACCCATCGGCGGCACTTTCCGCTGCCCGACCCCCCGAGCGCCCCGAAAGTGCCGGCGGCCCCCCCGAACCCGGCGGCGCCACTTTCCGCCGCCCGACCCCCCGAGCGCTCCGAAAGTGCCGGCGGCCCCCCCGCGCCCCTCGGTGCCACTTTCTGCCGCCCGACCCCCCGAGCGCCCCGAAAGTGCCGGCGGCCCCCCCGGGCCCGTCGGCGCCACGTTCCGCCGCCCGACCCCCCGAGCGCCCCGAAAGTGCCGGCGGCCCCCCCGGGCCCGTCGGCGCCACTTTCCGCCGCCTGACCCCCCGAGCGCCCCGAAAGTGCCGGCGGACCCCCAGGACCCGACGGCGCCACTTTCCGCCGCCCTATCCCTGAGCGCCCCGAATGTGCCGGCGGTCCCCCCGGGCCCGTCGGCGCCACGTTCCGCCACCCGACCGCCCGAGCGCCCCGAAAGTGCCGGCGGCACCCCCGGGCCCGTCGGCGCCACTTTCCGCCGCCCGACCCCCCGAGCGCTCCGAAAGTGCCGGCGGCCCCCCCGGCCCCTCGGCGCCAGTTTCTGCCGCCCGACCCCCCGAGCGCCCCGAAAGTGCCTGCGGCCCCCCCAGGCCCGTCGGCGCCATTTTCCACCGCCCGACCCCCCGAGCGCCCCGAAAGTGCCGGCGGCCCCCCCGGACCCTTCGGCGCCACTTTCCGCCGCCCGAGCCCCCGAGCGCCCCGAAAGTGCCGGCGGCCCCCCCGGACCCGTCGGCGCCACTTTCAGCCGCCTGACCCCCCGAGCGCCCCGAAAGTGCCGGCGGCCCCACGGACCCGTCGGCGCCACTTTCCGCGCCCGGCCCCCCGAGCGCCCCGAATGTGCCGGCGGCCCCCCCCGGGCCCGTCGGCGCCACGTTCCGCCGCCCCGACCGCCCGAGCGCCCCGAAAGTGCCGGCGGCCCCCCCGGGCCCGTCGGCGCCCCTTTCCGCCGCCCGACCCCCCGAGCGCTCCGAAAGTGCCGGCGGCCCCCCCGGGCCCCTCGGCGCCAGTTTCTGCCGCCCGACCCCCCGAGCGCCCCGAAAATGCCGGCGGCCCCCCCGGGCCCGTCGGCGCCATTTTCCGCCGCCCGACCCCCCGAGCGCCCCTAAAGTGCCGGCGGCCCCCCCGGACCCGTCGGCGCCACTTTCCGCCGCCCGAGCCCCCGAGCGCCCCAAAAGTGCCGGCGGCCCCCCCGGACCCGTCGGCGCCACTTTCAGCCGCCCGACCCCCCGAGCGCCCCGAAAGTGCCGGGGGCCCCCCGGACCCGTCGGCGCCACATTCCGCGCCCGGCCCCCCGAGCGCCCCGAAAGTGCCGGCGGCCCCCCCGGTCCCGTCGGGGCCACCTTCCGCCGCCCCACCCCCCGAGCGCCCCAAAAGTGCCGGCAGCACCCCCGGGCCCGTCGGCGCCACTTTCCGCCGCCCGACCCCCCGAGCGCCCCGAAAGTGCCGGCAGCCCCCCCGGACCCGTCGGCGCCACTTTCTGCCGCCCGACCCCCGAGCGCCCCGAAAGTGCCGGCGGCCCCCCCGGACCCGTCGGCGCCACTTTCCACCGCCCGACGCCCGAGCGCGCCGAAATTGCCGGCTGCCCCCCTGGACCCGGCGGCGCCACTTTCCGCCGCCCGACCCCCGAGCGCCCCGAAAGTGCCGGCGGCCCCCCCGGACCCGTTGGCGCCACTTTCCGCCGCCCCACCCCCTGAGCGCCCCGAAAGTGCCGGCGGCCCCCCCGGACCCATCGGCGCCACTTTCTGCTGCCCGACCCCCCGAGCGCCCCGAAAGTGCCAGCGGCCCCCCCCCGACCCGTCGGCGCCACTTTCAGCCGCCCGACCCCCCGAGCGCCCCGAAAGTGCCGGCGGTCCCCCGGACCCTTTGGCGCCACTTTCCGCCGCCCGACCCCCCGAGCGCCCCGAAAGTGCCGGCGGCCCCCCCGGACCCGTCGGCGCCACTTTCCACTGCCCGAACCCCAAGCGCCCCGAAAGTGCCGGCGGCCCTCCCGGGCCCCTCGGTGCCACTTTCCGCCGCCCGACCCCCCGAGCGCCAGCGAAAGTGCCGGCGGCCCCCCCGGACCCGTCCGCGCCACTTTCCGCCGCCCGACCCCCCGAGCGCCCCGAAAGTGCCGGCGGCCCCCCCGGACCCGTCGGCGCCACTTTCCGCCGCCCGACCCCCCGAGCGCCCGAAAGTGCCGGCGGCCCCCCGGACCCGTCGGCGCCACTTTCCGCCGCCCGACCCCCCGAGCGCCCCGAATGTGCCGGCGGCCCCCCCGGACTCGTCGTCGGCACTTTCCGCCGCCCGAACCCCCGAGCGCCCCGAAAGTGCCGGCGGCCCCCCCGGACCCGTCGGCGCCAATTTCCGCCGCCCGACCCCCCGAGAGCCCCGAAAGTGCCGTCGGCCCCCCGGACCCGTCGGCGCCCCTTTCTGCCGCCCGACCCCCGAGCGCCCCGAAAGTGCCGGTGGCCCCCCCGGACCCGTCGGCGCCACTTTCCGCCGCCTGACCCCCCGAGCGCCCCATAAGTGCCGGCGGCCCCCACGGACCCTTCGCCGCCACTTTCCGCCTTCCGACGCCCCGAGCGCCCCGAAAGTGCCGGCGGGCCCCCCGGACCCGTCGGCGGCACTTTCAGCCGCCCGACCCCCCGAGCGCCCCAAAAGTGCCGGCGGCCCCCCCGGACCCGTCGGCGCCACTTTCCGCCGCCCGACCCCCCGAGCGCCCCGAAAGTGCCGGCAGCCCCCCCGGACCCCTCGGCGCCAGTTTCCGCCGTCCGACCCCCCGAGCGCCCCGAAAGTGCCGGCGACCCCAGGACCCGTCGGCGCCACTTTCCGCCACCCGACCCCCCGAGCGCCCCGAAAGTGCCGGCGGCCCCCCCGGACCCGTCGGCGCCACTTTCCGCCGCCCGACCCCCCGAGCGCACCGAAAGTGCCGGCGGCCCCCCCCGGACCCGTCGGCGCCACTTTCCCCCGCCCGACCCCCCGAGCGCCCCGAAAGTGCCGGCGGCCCCCCCGGACCCGTCGGCGCCACTTTCCGCCGCCCGACCCCCCGAGCGCCGCGCCCGACCCCACGAGCGCCTAAAAGTGCCGGCGGCCCCCCCGGACCCGTCGGCGCCACATTCCGCCGCCCAACCCCCCGAGCGCCCCGAAAGTGCCGGCGGCCCCCCCGGGCCCGTCGGCGCCACTTTCCGCCACCCGACCCCCCGAGCGCTCCGAAAGTGCCGGCGGCCCCCCCGGGCCCCTCGGCGCCAGTTTCTGCCGCCCGACCCCCCGAGCGCCCCGAAAGTGCCGGCGGCCCCCCCGGGCCCGTCGGCGCCATTTTCCGCCGCCCGACCCCCCCGAGCGCCCCGAAAGTGCCGGCGGCCCCCCCGGGCCCGTCGGCGCCACTTTCCGCCGCCCGACGCCCCGAGCGCCCCGAAAGTGCCGGCGGCCCCCCCGGACCCGTCGGCGCCACTTTCCGACGCCCGACCCCCCGAGAGCCCCGAAAGTGCCGTCGACCCCCCGGAGCCGTCGGCGCCCCTTTCCGCCGCCCGACCCCCGAGCGCCCCGAAAGTGCCGGTGGCCCCCCCGGACCCGTCGGCGGCACTTTCAGCCGCCCGACCCCCGAGCGCCCCGAAAGTGCCGGCGGCCCCCCCGGACCCGTTGGCGCCACTTTCCGCCGCCACACCCCCTGAGCGCCCCGAAAGTGCCGGCGGCCCCCCCGGACCCATCGGCGCCACTTTCTGCCGCCCGACCCCCCGAGCGCCCCGAAAGTGCCAGCGGCCCCCCCAGACCCGTCGGCGCCACTTTCAGCCGCCCGACCCCCCGAGCGCCCCGAAAGTGCCGGCGGTCCCCCGGACCCTTCGGCGCCACTTTCCGCCGCCCGACCCCCGAGCGCCCAATAAGTGCCGGCGGCCCCCCCGGACCCTTTGGCGCCACTTTCCGCCGCCCGACCCCCCGAGCGCCCCGAAAGTGCCGGCGGCCCCCCCGGACCCGTCGGCGCCACTTTCCGCTGCCCGAACCCCAAGCGCCCCGAAAGTGCCGGCGGCCCTCCCGGGCCCCTCGGTGCCACTTTCCGCCGCCCGACCCCCCGAGCGCCCCGAAAGTGCCGGCGGCCCCCCCGGACCCGTCCGCGCCACTTTCCGCCGCCCGACCCCCCGAGCGCCCCGAAATTGCCGGCGGCCCCCCCGGACCCGTCGGCGCCACTTTCCGCCGCCCGACCCCCCGAGCGCCCCGAATGTGCCGGCGGCCCCCCCGGACCCGTCGGCGGCACTTTCCGCTGCCCGACCCCCCGAGCGCCCCGAAAGTGCCGGCGGCCCCCCCGGACCCGTCGGCGCCAATTTCCGCCGCCCGACCCCCCGAGAGCCCCGAAAGTGCCGTCGGCCCCCCGGACCCGTCGGCGCCCCTTTCCGCCGCCCGACCCCCGAGCGCCCCGAAAGTGCCGGTGGCCCCCCCGGACCCGTCGGCGCCACTTTCCGCCGCCCGACCCCCCGAGCGCCCCATAAGTGCCGGCGGCCCCCACGGACCCTTCGCCGCCACTTTCCGCCTTCCGACCCCCCGAGCGCCCCGAAAGTGCCGGCGGCCCCCCTGGACCCGTCGGCGGCACTTTCAGCCGCCCGACCCCCCGAGCGCCCCAAAAGTGCCGGCGGCCCCCCCGGACCCGTCGGCGCCACTTTCCGCCGCCCGACCCCCCGAGTGCCCCGAAAGTGCCGGCAGCCCCCCCGGACCCCTCGGCGCCAGTTTCCGCCGTCCGACCCCCCGAGCGCCCCGAAAGTGCCGGCGGCCCCCCCGGACCCGTCGGCGCCACTTTCCGCCGCCCGACCCCCCGAGCGCCCCGAAAGTGCCGGCGGCCCCCCCGGACCCGTCGGCGCCACTTTCCGCCGCCCGACCCCCCGAGCGCCGCGCCCGACCCCCCGAGCGCCTAAAAGTGCCGGCGGCCCCCCCGGACCCGTCGGCGCCACATTCCGCCGCCCACCCCCCCGAGCGCCCCGAAAGTGCCGGCGGCCCCCCCGGGCCCGTCGGCGCCACTTTCCGCCACCCGACCCCCCCGAGCGCTCCGAAAGTGCCGGCGGCCCCCCCGGGCCCCTCGGCGCCAGTTTCTGCCGCCCGACCCCCCGAGCGCCCCGAAACTGCCGGCGGCCCCCCCGGGCCCGTCGGCGCCATTTTCCGCCGCCCGACCCCCCGAGCGCCCCGAAAGTGCCGGCGGCCCCCCCGGGCCCGTCGGCGCCACTTTCCGCCGCCCGACGCCCCGAGCGCCCCGAAAGTGCCGGCGGCCCCCCCGGACCCGTCGGCGCCACTTTCCGCCGCCCGACCCCCCGAGAGCCCCGAAAGTGCCGTCGGCCCCCCGGAGCCGTCGGCGCCCCTTTCCGCCGCCCGACCCCCGAGCGCCCCGAAAGTGCCGGTGGCCCCCCCGGACCCGTCGGCGGCACTTTCAGCCGCCCGACCCCCCGAGCGCCCCAAAAGTGCCGGCGGCCCCCCCGGACCCGTCGGCGCCACTTTCCGCCGCCCGACCCCCTGAGCGCCCCAAAAGTGCCAGCGGCCCCCCCGGACCCGTCGGCGCCACTTTCCGCCGCCCGACCCCCCGAGAGCCCCGAAAGTGCCGGCGGCCCCCCCGGACCCATCGGCGCCACTTTCCTCCGCCCGACCCCCCCGAGCGCCCCGAAAGTGCCGGCAGACCCCCCGGACCCCTCAGCGCCAGTTTCCGCCGCCCGACCCCCCGAGCGCCCCGAAAGTGCCGGCGACCCCAGGACCCGTCGGCGCCACTTTCCGCCACCCGACCCCCCGAGCGCCCCGAAAGTGCCGGCGGCCCCCCGGACCCGTCGGCGCCACTTTCCGCCGCCCGACCCCCCGAGCGCCCCGAAAGTGCCGGCGGCCTCCCCGGACCCGTCGGCGCCACTTTCCCCCGCCCGACCCCCCGAGCGCCCCGAAAGTGCCGACGGCCCCCCCGGACCCGTCGGCGCCACTTTCCCCCGCCCGACCCCCCGAGCGCCGCGCCCGACCCCCCGAGCGCCCAAAAGTGCCGGCGGCCCCCCCGGACCCCTCGGCGCCAGTTTCCGCCGCCCGACCCCCCGAGCGCCCCGAAAGTGCCGGCGACCCCAGGACCCGTCGGCGCCACTTTCCGCCACCCGACCCCCCGAGCGGCCCGAAAGTGCCGGCGGCCCCCCCGGACCCGTCGGCGCCACTTTCCGCCGCCCGACCCCCCGAGCGCCCCGAAAGTGCCGGCGGCCCACCCGGACGCGTCGGCGCCACTTTCCCCCGCCCGACCCCCCGAGTGCCCCGAAAGTGCCGGCGGCCCCCCCGGACCCGTCGGCGCCACTTTCCGCCGCCCGACCCCCCGAGCGCCGCGTCCGACCCCCCGAGCGCCCAAAAGTGCCGGCGGCCCCCCCGGACCCGTCGGCGCCACTTTCCGCCGCCCTACCCCCCGAGCGCCCCGAATGTGCCGGCGGCCCCCCCGGGCCCGTCGGCGCCACGTTCCGCCGCCAGACCCCCCGAGCACCCCGAAAGTGCCGGCGGCCCCCCCGGGCCCGTCGGCGCCACTTTCCGCCGCCCGACCCCCCGAGCGCTCCGAATGTGCCGGCGGCCCCCCCGGGCCCCTCGGTGCCACTTTCTGCCGCCCGACCCCCCGAGCGCCCCTAAAGTGCCGGCGGCCCCCCCGGGCCCGTCGGCGCCACGTTCCGCCGCACGACCCCCCGAGCGCCCCGAAAGTGCCGGCGGCCCCCCCGGGCCCGTCGGCACCACTTTCCGCCTCCCGACCCCCCGAGCGCCCCGAAAGTGCCGGAGGCCCCCCCGAACCCGTCGGCGCCACTTTCCGCCGCCCGACCCCCCGAGCGCCCCGAAAGTGCCGGCGGCCCCCCCGGACCCCTCGGCGCCACTTTCCGCCGCCCGACCCCCCGAGCGCTCTGAAAGTGCCGGCGGCCCCCCCGGACCAGTCGGCGCCACTTTCCGCCGCCCGACCCCCCGAGCATCCCGAAAATGCCGGCGGCCCCCACGGACCCTTCGGCGCCACTTTCCGCCGCCCGACCCCCCCGAGCGCCCCGAAAGTGCCGGCGGCCCCCCCGGACCCGTCGGTGGCATTTTCCGCCGCCCGACCCCCCGAGCGCCCCAAAAGTGCCGGCGGCCCCCCCGGACCTGTCGGCGCCACTTTCCGCCGCCCGACCCCCCGAGCGCCCCAAAAGTGCCGGCGGCCCCCCCAGACCCGTCGGCGCCACTTTCCACCACCCTACCCCCCCGAGGGCCTCAAAAGTGCCGGCGCCCCCCCGGACCCGTCGGCGCCACTTTCCGCCGCCCGACCCCACGAGCGCCCCGAAACTGCCGGCGGCCCCCCCGGACACGTCGGCGCCACTTTCCGCCGCCCGACCACCCGAACGCCCAGAAAGTGCCGGCGGCCTCCCTGGGCCCGTCGGCGCCACTTTCCGCTGCCCGACCCCCCGAGCGCCCCGAAAGTGCCGGCGGTCCCACCGGGCCCGTCGTCGCCACTTTCCGCCTCCCGACCCCCCGAGCGCCCCGAAAGTGCCGGCGGCCCACCCGCACCCGTCGGCGCCACTTTCCGCCGCCCGACTCCCCGAGCGCCCGGAAAGTGCCGGCGGCCCCCCCGGACCCGTCGGCGCCACTTTCCGGCGCCCGACCCCCTGAGCTCCCCGAAAGTGCCGGCGGCCCCCCCGGACCCGTCGGCGCCACTTTCCACCGCCCGACCCCCCGAGCGCCCCGACAGTGCCGGCGGCCCTCCCGGGCCCCTCGGCGCCACTTTCCGCCGCCTGACCCCCCGAGCGCCCCGAAAGTGCCGGCGGCCCCCCCCGGACCCGTCGGCGCGACTTTCCGCCGCCCGACCCCCCGAGCGCCCCGAAAGTGCCGGCGGCCCCCCCGGACCCGTCGGCGCCATTTTCCGCCCCCCGCCCCCCGAGCGCCCCGAAAGTGCCGGCGGCCCCCCCGGACCCATCGGCGCCACTTTTGACCGCCCGACCCCCCGAGCGCCCGAAAGTGCCGGCGGCCCCCCCGGACCCGTCGGCGCCACTTTACGCCGCCCGACCCCCCGAGCGCCCCGAAAGTGCCTGCGGCCCCCCCGGGCCCGTCGGCACAACTTTCCGCCACGAGACCCCCCGAGCGCCCCGAAAGTGCCGGCGGCCCCCCCGGGCCCCTCGGCGCCACTTTCCACCGCGCAACCCCCCGAGAGCCCCGAAAGTGCCGGCGGCCCCCCCGGGCCCGTCGGCGATACTTTCTGCCGCCCGACTCCCCGAGCGCCCCGAAAGTGCCGGCGGCCCCCCCGGACCCGTCGGCGCCACTTTCCGCCGCCCGACCCCCCGAGCGCCCCGAAAGTGCCGGCGGCCCCCCCGAACCCGTCGGTGCCACTTTCTGCCGCCCGACCCCCCGAGCACCCCGAAACTGCCGGCGGCCCCCCGGACCCATCGGCGGCACTTTCCGCCGCCCGACCACCAGAGCGCCCCGGAAGTGCCTGCGGCCCCCCCGGGCCCGTCGGCGCCACTTTCCACCACGCGACCCCCCGAGCGCCCCGAAAGTGCCGGCGGCCCCCCCGAACCCGTCGGTGCCACTTTCTGCCGCCCGACCCCCCGAGCACCCCGAAACTGCCAGCGGCCCCCCCGGACCCATCGGCGCCACTTTCCGCCGCCCGACCACCAGAGCGCCCCGAAAGTGCCTGCGGCACCCCCGGGC
>JAUMIR010000054.1:0-30835 GCA_030847615.1 Gambelia wislizenii
GCGCCCCGAAAGTGCCGGCGGCCCCCCCGGACCCGTCGGCGCCACTTTCCGCCGCCCGACCCCCCGAGCGCCCCGAAAGTGCCGCCGGTCCCCCCGGACCCGTCGGCGCCACTTTCTGCCGCCCGACCACCCGAGCGTCCCGAATGTGCCGGTGGCCCCCCCCGGACCCGCCGGCGCCACTTTCCGCCGCCCGACCCCCCGAGCGCCCCGAAAGTGCCTGCGGCCCCCCAGGGCCCCTCAGCGCCACTTTCCGCCGCCCGACCCCCCAAGCGCCCCGAAAGTGCCGGCGGCCCCCCCCGGACCCGTCGGCGCCACTTTCCGCCGCCCGACCCCCCCGAGCGCCCCGAAAGTGCCGTTGGCCCCCCCAGGCCCCTCGGCGCCACTCTCCGACGCCGGACCCTCGAGCGCCCCGAAAGTGCCGGCGGACCCCCCGGACCCGTCGGCGCCACTTTCCGCCGCCCGACCCCCCGAGCGCCCCGAAAGTGCCGGCGGCCCCCCCCGACCCGTCGGCACCACTTTCCGCCGCCCGACCCCCCGAGCGCGCCGAAAGTGCCGGAGGCCCCCCCGCACCCGTCGGCGCCACTTTCCGCCGCCCGACCCCCCGAGCGCCCCGAATGTGCCGGCGGTCCCCCCGGACCCGTCGGCGCCACTTTCTGCTGAATGTGCCGGCGGTCCCCCCGGACCCGTCGGCGCCACTTTCTGCTGCCCGACCCCCCGAGCGCCCCGAAAGTGCCGGCGGCCCCCCCGGACCCGTCGGCGCCACTTTCCGCCGCCCGACCCCCCGAGCGCCCCGAAAGTGCCGCCGGTCCCCCCGGACCCGTCGGCGCCACTTTCCGCCGCCCGACCACCCGAGCGCCCCGAATGTGCCGGCGGCCCCCCCGGACCCGCCGGCGCCACTTTCCGCCGCCCGACCCCCCGAGCGCCCAGAAAGTGCCGACGGCCCCCCCCGGGGCCCTCGGCGCCACTTTCCGCCGCCCGACCCCCCGAGCGCCCAGAAAGTGCCGGCGGCCCCCCGGGCCCCTCGGCGCCACTTTCCGCCGCCCGAACCCCCGAGCGCCCCGAATGTGCCGCCGGCCCCCCCGGAACCGTCGGCACCACTTTCCGCCGCCCGACCCCCCGAGCGCCACGAAAGTGCCGCGGGCCTTCCCGGACCCGTCGGCGCCACTTTCCGCCGCCCGACCCCCCGAGCGCCCCGAAAGTGCCGCGGGCCATCCCGGACCCGTCGGCGCCACTTTCCGCCGCCCGACCCCCCGAGCGCCCCGAAAGTGCCGGCGGCCCCCCCGGACCCGTCGGCGCCACTTTCCGCCGCCCGACCCCCCGAGCGCCCCGAAAGTGCCGCCGGTCCCCCCGGACCCGTCGGCACCACTTTCCGCCGCCCGACCACCCGAGCGCCCCGAATGTGCCGGCGGCCCCCCCGGACCCGCCGGCGCCACTTTCCGCCGCCCGACCCCCCGAGCGCCCCGAAAGTGCCGGCGGCCCCCCCGGACCCGTCGGCGCCACTTTCCGCCGCCCGACCCCCCGAGCGCCCCCGAAAATGCCGCCGGACCCCCCGGACACGTCGGCGCCACTTTCCGCCGCCCGACCCCCCGAGCGCCCCGAAAGTGCCGGCTGCCCCCCCGGACCCGTCGGCGCCACTTTCCGCCGCCCGACCCCCCGAGCGCCCCGAAAGTGCCGCCGGCCCCCCCAGACCCGTCGGCGCCACTTTCCGCCGCCCGACCCCCCGAGCGCCCCGAAAGTGCCGGAGGCCCCCCCGCACCCGTCGGCGCCACTTTCCGCCGCCCAACCCCCGGGGGGCCCCGAAAGTGCCCGCGGCCCCCCCCGGGCCCCTCGGCGCCTCTTTCCGCCGCCCGACCCCCCGAGCGCCCCCGAATGTGCCGGCGGACCCACCGGAGCCACTTTCCGCTGCTCGACCCCCCGAGCGCCCCGAAAGTGCCTGCGGCCCCCCCCGCGCCCCTCAGCGCCACTTTCCGCCGCCCGACCCCCCGAGCGCCCGGAAAGTGCCGGCGGCCCCCCCCGGACCCGCCGGCGCCACTTTCCGCCGCCCGACCCCCGAGCGCCCCGAAAGTGCCGGAGGTCCCCCCGGGCCCCTCGGCGCCACTTTCCGCCGCCCGACCCCCCGAGCGCCCCGAAAGTGCCGAGGGCCCCCGCGGACCCGTCGGCGCCACTTTCCCACGCCCGAACCCCCTGAGCGCCCCGAAAATGCCGCCGGACCCCCCGGACCCGTCGGCGCCACTTTCCGCCGCCCGACCCCCCGAGCGCCCCGAAAGTGCCGGCGGCCCCCCCGGACCCGTCGGCGCCACTTTCCGCCGCCCGACCCCCCGAGCGCCCCGAAAGTGCCGCCGGCCCCCCCGGACCCGTCGGCGCCACTTTCCGCCGCCCGACCACCGAGCGCCCCGAAAGTGCCGGCGACCCCCCCGGACCCGTCGGCGCCACTTTCCGCCGCCCGACCCCCCGAGCGCCCCGAAAGTGCCGCCGGCCCCCCCGGACCCGTCGGCGCCACTTTCCGCCGCCCGACCCCCCCGAGCGCCCCGAAAGTGCCGGCCGGTCCCCCCGGACCCGTCGGCGCCACTTTCTGCCGCCCGACCACCCGAGCGCCCCGAATGTGCCGGTGGCCCCCCCGGACCCGCCGGCGCCACTTTCCGCCGCCCGACCCCCCCGAGCGCCCAGAAAGTGCCGGCGGCCCCCCCGGGCCCCCTCGGCGCCACTTTCCGCCGCCCGACCCCCCGAGCGCCCCGAATGTGCCGCCGGCCTCCCCAGACCCGTCGCCGCCACTTTCCGCCGCCCGCTCCCCCGCGCCCAGAAACTGCCGCCGGTCCCCCCGGACCCGTCGGCGCCACTTTCCACCGCCCGACCCCCGAGCGCCCCGAAAGTGCCGGCGGCCCCCCCGGACCCGTCGGCGCCACTTTCCGCCGCCCGACCCTCCGAGCGCCCCGAAAGTGCCGCCGGCCCCCCCCGGCCCCGTCGGCGCCACTTTCCGCCGCCCGACCCCCCGAGCGCCCCAAAAGTGCCGGCGGCCCCCCCGGACCCGTCGGCGCCACTTTCCGCCGCCCGACCCCCCCGAGCGCCCCGAAAGTGCCGGCGGCCCCCCCGGACCCGTCGGCGCCACTTTCCGCCGCCCGACCCCCCGAGCGCCCCGAAAGTGCCGGCGGCGCCCCCGCACCCCCTCGGCGCCATTTTCCGCCGCCCGACCCCCCGAGCGCCCCGAATGTGCCGGCGGCCCCCCCGGACCCACCGGCGCCACTTTCCGCTGCCCGACCCCCCGAGCGCCCCGAAAGTGCCTGCGGCCCCCCCGGGCCCCTCAGCGCCACTTTCCGCCGCCCGACCCCCCAAGCGCCCCGAAAGTGCCGGCGGCCCCCCCGGACCCATCGGCGCCACTTTCCGCCGCCCGACCCCCCGAGTGCCCCGAAAGTGCCGTTGGCCCCCCCAGGCCCCTCGGCGCCACTCTCCGCCGCCGGACCCTCGAGCGCCCCGAAAGTGCCGGCGGACCCCCCGGACCCTTCAGCGCCACTTTCCGCCGCCCGACCCCCCGAGCGCCCCGAAAGTGCCGGCGGCCCCCCCGTACCCACCGGCGCCACTTTCCGCTGCCCGACCCCCCGAGCGCCCCGAAAGAGTGCCTGCGGCCCCCCCGGACCCCTCAGCGCCACTTTCCGCCGCCCGACCCCCCGAGCGCCCTGAAAGTGCCGGCGGCCCCCCCGGACCCGCCGGCGCCACTTTCCGCCGCCCGACCCCCGAGCACCCCGAAAGTGCCGGAGGTCCCCCAGGGCCCCTCGGCGCCACTTTCCGCCGCCCGACCCCCCGAGCGCCCCGAAAGTGCCGGCGGCCGCCCCGGACCCGTCGGCGCCACTTTCCGCCGCCCGACCCCCCGAGCGCCCAGAAACTGCCGCCGGTCCCCCCGGACCCGTCGGCGCCACTTTCCACCGCCCGACCCCCCGAGCGCCCCGAAAGTGCCGGCGGCCCCCCCGGACCCGTCGGCGCCACTTTCCGCCGCCCGACCCCCCGAGCGCCCCAAAAGTGCCGGCGGCCCCCCCAGACCCGTCGGCGCCACTTTCCGCCGCCCGACCCCCCGAGCGCCCCGAAAATGCCGCCGGCCCCCCCGGACCCGTCGGCGCCACTTTCCGCCGCCCGACCCCCCGAGCGCCCCGAAAGTGCCGGAGGTCCCCCCGCGCCCCTCGGCGCCACCTTCCGCCGCCCGACCCCCCGAACGCCCCGAAAGTGCCGGCGGACCCCGCGGACCCGTCGGCGCCACTTTCCCACGCCCGAACCCCCTGAGCGCCCCGAAAATGCCGCCGGCCCCCCCGGACCCGTCGGCGCCACTTTCCGCCGCCCGACCCCCCGAGCGCCCCGAAAGTGCCGGCGGCCCCCCCCGGACCCGTCGGCGCCACTTTCCGCCGCCCGACCCCCCGAGCGCCCCGAAAGTGCCGCCGGCCCGCCCGGACCCGTCGGCGCCACTTTCCGCCGCCCGACCACCGAACGCCCCGAAAGTGCCGGCGACCCCCCCGGACCCGTCGGCGCCACTTTCCCACGCCCGAACCCCCTGAGCGCCCCGAAAATGCCGCCGGCCCCCCCCGGACCCGTCGGCGCCACTTTCCGCCGCCCGACCCCCCGAGCGCCCCGAAAGTGCCGGCGGCCCCCCCGGACCCGTCGGCGCCACTTTCCGCCGCCCGACCCCCCGAGTGCCCCGAAAGTGCCGCCGGCCCCCCCGGACCCGTCGGCGCCACTTTCCGCCGCCCGACCACCGAACGCCCCGAAAGTGCCGGCGACCCCCCCGGACCCGTCGGCGCCACTTTCCGCCGCCCGACCACCCGAGCGCCCCGAAAGTGCCGGCGGCCCCCCCGCACCCGTCGGCGCCACTTTCCGCCGCCCAACCCCCCGAGTGCCCCGAAAGTGCCCGAAGCCCCCCCCGGGCCCCTCAGCGCCACTTTCCGCCGCCCGACCCCCCGAGCGCCCCGAATGTGCCGGCGGCCCCCCCGTACCCACCGGCGCCACTTTCCGCTGCCCGACCCCCCGAGCGCCCCGAAAGTGCCTGCGGGCCCCACGGGCCCCTCAGCGCCACTTTCCGACGCCCGACCCCCCCGAGCGCCCTGAAAGTGCCGGCGGCCCCCCCGGACCCGCCGGCGCCACTTTCCGCCGCCCGACCCCCGAGCGCCCCGAAAGTGCCGGAGGTCCCCCCGGGCCCCTCGGCGCCACTTTCCGCCGCCCGACCCCCCGAGCGCCCCGAGAGTGCCGGCGGCCCCCCCGGACCCGTCGGCGCCACTTTCCGCCGCCCGACCCCCCGAGCGCCCCGAATGTGCTGGCGGCCCCCCCGGAACCGCCGGCGCCACTTTCCGCCGCCCGACCCCCCGAGCGCCCAGAAAGTGCCGGCGGCCCCGCCGGGCCCCTCGGCGCCACTTTCCGCCGCCCGACCCCCCGAGCGCCCCGAATGTGCCGCCGGCCCCCCCGGACCCGTCGGCACCACTTTCCGCCGCCCGACCCCCCGAGCGCCCCGAAAGTGCCGGAGGCCCCCCCGCACCCGTCGGCGCCACTTTCCGCCGCCCAACCCCCCGAGCACCCCGAAAGTGCCCGCGGCCCCCCCGGGCCCCTCGGCGCCACTTTCCGCTGCCCGAACCCCCGAGCACCCCGAAAGTGCCTGCGGCCCCCCCCGCGCCCCTCAGCGCCACTTTCCAACGCCCGACCCCCCGAGCGCCCGGAAAGTGCCGGCGGCCCCCCCGGACCCGCCGTCGCCACTTTCCGCCGCCCGACCCCCGAGCGCCCCGAAAGTGCCGGAGGTCCCCCCGGGCCCCTCGGCGCCACTTTCCGCCGCCCGACCCCCCGAGCGCCCCGAATGTGCCGCCGGCCCCCCCGGCCCCGTCGGCACCACTTTCCGCCGCCCGACCCCCCGGGCGCCCCGAAAGTGCCGCCGGCCCCCCCGGACCCGTCGGCGCCACTTTCCGCCACCCGACCCCCCGAGCGCCCCGAATGTGCCGCCGGCCCCCCCGGACCCGTCGCCGCCACTTTCCGCCGCCCGACCCCCCGAGCGCCCCGAAAGTGCCGGCGGCCCCCCCGGACCCGTCGGCGCCACTTTCCGCCGCCCGACCCCCCGAGCGCCCCGAAAGTGCCGGCGGCCCCCCCGGACCCGTCGGCGCCACTTTCCGCCGCCCGACCCCCCGAGCGCCCCGAAAGTGCCGCCGGCCCCCCCGGACCCGTCGGCGCCACTTTCCGCCGCCCGACCCCCCCGAACGCCCCGAATGTGCCGGCGGCCCCCCCCGGACCCGTCGGCGCCACTTTCCGCCGCCCGACCCCCCGAGCGCCCCGAAAGTGCCGCCGGCCCCCCCGGACCCATCGGCGCCACTTTCCGCCGCCCGACCCCCCCGAGCGCCCCGAAAGTGCCGGCGGCCCCCCCGGACCCGCCGGTGCCACTTTCCGCCGCCCGACCCCCCGAGCGCCCCGAAAGTGCCGTTGGCCCCCCCGGGCCCCTCGGCGCCACTTTCCGCCGCCCGAACCCCCGAGCGCCCCGAAAGTGCCGGCAGCCCGCCCGGACCCGTCGGCGCCACTTTCCGCCGCCCTACCCCCCGAGTGCCCCGAAAGTGCCGGCGGACCCCCCGGACCCGTCGGCACCACTTTCTGTCGCCCGACACCCCGAGCGCCCCGAAAGTGCCGGCGGCCCCCCAGGACCCGTCGGTGCCACTTTCCGCCGCCCGACTCCCGAGCGCCCCGAAAGTGCCGGCGGCCCCCCCGGACCCGCCAGCGCCACTTTCCGCCGCCCGACCCCCCGAACACTCCGAAAGTGCCGTTGGTCCCCCCAGGCCCCTCGGCGCCACTTTCCGCCGCCCGACCCCCGAGCGCCCCGAAAGTGCCGGCGGCCCCCCCGGACCCGTCAGCACCACTTTCCGCCGCCCGACCCCCTGAGCGCCCCGAAAGTGCCGGCGGCCCCCCCCGGACCCGTCGGCGCCACTTTCCGCCGCCCGACCCCCCGAGCGCCCCGAAAGTGCCGGCGGCCCCCCCCGGACCCGTCGGCGCCACTTTCCGCCGCCCGACCCCCCCGAGCGCCCCCCAAAGTGCCGCCGGCCCCCCCAGACCCGTCGGCGCCACTTTCCGCCGCCCGACCCCCCGAGCGCCCCGAAAGTGCCGCCGGCCCCCCCGGACCCGTTCGGCGCTACTTTCCGCCGTCCAACCCCCCGAGTGCCCCGAATGTGCCGGCGGCCCCCCCGGACCCGCCGGCGCCACTTTCCGCCGCCCGACCCCCGAGCGCCCCTAAAGTGACCGCGGCCCCCCGGACCCGCCGGCGCGACTTTCCGCCGCCCGACCCCCCGAGCGCCCCGAAAGTGCCGTTGGCCCCCCCAGGCCCCTCGGCGCCACTTTCCAACGCACGACCCCCGAGCGCCCCGAAAGTGCCGGCGGCCCCCCCGGACCCGTCGGCGACACTTTCTGCAGCCCGACCCCCCGAGCGCCCCGAAAGTGCCGGCGGCGCCCCCGGACCCGTCGGCGCCACTTTCCACCGCCCGACCCCCCGAGCGCCCCGAAAGTGCCGGCGGCGCCCCCGGACCCGTCGGCGCCACTTTCCGCCGCCCGACCCCCCGAGCGCCCCGAAAGTGCCGCCGGCCCCCCCGGACCCGTCGGCGCCACTTTCCGCTGCCCGACCCCACGAGCGCCCCGAAAGTGCCGCCGGCCCCCCCGGACCCGTCGGCGCCACTTTCCGCCGCCCGACCCCCCGAGCGCCCCGAAAGTGCCGGCGGCCCCCCCCGGACCCGTCGGCGCCACTTTCCGCCGCCCGACCCCCCGAGCGCCCCGAAAGTGCCGGCGGCCCCCCCGGAACCGTCGGCGCCACTTTCCGCCGCCCGACCCCCCGAACGCACCGAAAGTGCCGCCGGCCCCCCCGGACCCGTCGGCGCCACTTTCCGCCGCCCGACTCCCCGAACGCCCCGAATGTGCCGGCGGCCCCCCCGGACCCGCCGACGCCACTTTCCGCCGCCCGACCCCCCGAGCGCCCAGAAAGTGCCGGCGGCCCCCCCGGGCCCATCGGCGCCACTTTCCGCCGCCCGACCCCCCGAGCGCCCCGAATGTGCCGCCGGCCCCCCCGGACCCGTCGGCGCCACTTTCCGCCGCCCGACCCCCCGAGCGCCCCGAAAGTGCCGCCGGCCCCCCCGGACCCGCCGGTGCCACTTTCCACCGCCCGACCCCCCGAGCGCCCCGAAAGTGCCGTTGGCCCCCCCGGGCCCCTCGGCGCCACTTTCCGCCGCCCGAACCCCCGAGCGCCCCGAAAGTGCCGGCAGCCCGCCCGGACCCGTCGGCGCCACTTTCCGCCGCCCTACCCCCCGAGTGCCCCGAAAGTGCCGGCGGACCCCCCGGACCCGTCGGCACCACTTTCTGTCGCCCGACCCCCCGAGCGCCCCGAAAGTGCCGGTGGCCCCCCAGGACCCGTCGGTGCCACTTTCCGCCGCCCGACTCCCGAGCGCCCCGAAAGTGCCGGCGGCCCCCCCGGACCCGCCAGCGCCACTTTCCGCCGCCCAACCCCCCCGAACACCCCGAAAGTGCCGTTGGTCCCCCCAGGCCCCTCGGCGCCACATTCCGCCACCCGACCCCCGAGCGCCCCGAAAGTGCCGGCGGCCCCCCCGGACCCGTCGGCACCACTTTCCGCCGCCCGACCCCCCGAGCGCCCCGAAAGTGCCGGCGGCGCCCCCGGACCCGTCGGCGCCACTTTCCACCGCCCGACCCCCCGAGCGCCCCGAAAGTGCCGCCGGCCCCCCCGGACCCGTTCGGCGCTACTTTCCGCCGTCCAACCCCCTGAGTGCCCCGAATGTGCCGGCGGCCCCCCCGGACCCGCCGGCGCAACTTTCCGCCGCCCGACCCCCGAGCGCCCCTAAAGTGACCGCGGCCCCCCGGACCCGCCGGCGCGACTTTCCGCCGCCCGACCCCCCGAGCGCCCCGAAAGTGCCGTTGGCCCCCCCCAGGCCCCTCGGCGCCACTTTCCAACGCACGACCCCCGAGCGCCCCGAAAGTGCAAGCGGCCCCCCCCCCGGACCCGTCGGCGAAACTTTCCGCAGCACGACCCCCCCGAGCGCCCCGAAAGTGCCGCCGGCCCCCCCGGACCCATCGGCGCCACTTTCCGCCGCCCGACCCCCCCGAGCGCCCCGAAAGTGCCGGCGGCCCCCCCGGACCCGCCGGTGCCACTTTCCGCCGCCCGACCCCCCGAGCGCCCCGAAAGTGCGTTGGCCCCCCCGGGCCCCTCGGCGCCACTTTCCGCCGCCCGAACCCCCGAGCGCCCCGAAAGTGCCGGCAGCCCGCCCGGACCCGTCGGCGCCACTTTCCGCCGCCCTACCCCCCCGAGTGCCCCGAAAGTGCCGGCGGACCCCCCCGGACCCGTCGGCACCACTTTCTGTGGCCCGACCCCCCGAGCGCCCCGAAAGTGCCGGCGGCCCCCCAGGACCCGTCGGTGCCACTTTCCGCCGCCCGACTCCCGAGCGCCCCGAAAGTGCCGGCGGCCCCCCCCGGACCCGTCGGCGCCACTTTCCGCCGCCCGACCCCCCGAGCGCCCCAAAAGTGCCGGCGGCCCCCCCGGACCCGTCGGCGCCACTTTCCGCCGCCCGAACCCCCGAGCGCCCCGAAAGTGCCGGCAGCCCGCCCGGACCCGTCGGCGCCACTTTCCGCCGCCCTACCCCCCGAGTGCCCCGAAAGTGCCGGCGGACCCCCCGGACCCGTCGGCACCACTTTCTGTGGCCCGACCCCCCGAGCGCCCCGAAAGTGCCGGCGGCCCCCCAGGACCCGTCGGTGCCACTTTCCGCCGCCCGACTCCCGAGCGCCCCGAAAGTGCCGGCGGCCCCCCCGGACCCGTCGGCGCCACTTTCCGCCGCCCGACCCCCCGAGCGCCCCGAAAGTGCCGGCGGCCCCCCCCGGACCCGTCGGCGCCACTTTCCGCCGCCCGACCCCCCGAGCGCCCCCCAAAGTGCCGCCGGCCCCCCCGGACCCGTCGGCGCCACTTTCCGCCGCCCGACCCCCCGAGCGCGCCGAAAGTGCCGCCGGCCCCCCCCGGACCCGCCGGCGCCACTTTCCGCCGCCCGACCCCCCGAGCGCCCCTAAAGTGACCGCGGCCCCCCGGACCCGCCGGCGCGACTTTCCGCCGCCCGACCCCCGAGCGCCCCTAAAGTGACCGCGGCCCCCCGGACCCGCCGGCGCGACTTTCCGCCGCCCGACCCCCCGAGCGCCCCGAAAGTGCCGTTGGCCCCCCCAGGCCCCTCGGCGCCACTTTCCAACGCACGATCCCCGAGCGCCCCGAAAGTGCCGGCGGCCCCCCCGGACCCGTCGGCGAAACTTTCCGCAGCACGACCCCCCGAGCGCCCCGAAAGTGCCGCCGGCCCCCCCGGACCCGCCGGCGCCACTTTCCGCCGCCCTACCCCCCGAGTGCCCCGAAAGTGCCGGCGGACCCCACGACCCGTCGGCACCATTTTCTGTCGCCCGACCCCACCCGAGCGCCCCGAAAGTGCCGGTGGCCCCCCAGGACCCGTCGGTGCCACTTTCCGCCGCCCGACTCCCGAGCGCCCCGAAAGTGTCGGCGGCCCCCCGGACCCGTCGGCGCCACTTTCCGCCGCCCGACCCCCGGAGCGCCCCGAAAGTGCCGGCGGCCCCCCCGGACCCGTCGGCGCCACTTTCCGCCGCCCGACCCCCCGAACGCCCCGAATGTGCCGGCGGCCCCCCCGGACCCGCCGACGCCACTTTCCGCCGCCCGACCCCCCGAGCGCCCAGAAAGTGCCGGCGGCCCCCCCGGGCCCATCGGCGCCACTTTCCGCCGCCCGACCCCCCGAGCGCCCCGAATGTGCCGCCGGCCCCCCCGGACCCGTCGGCGCCACTTTCCGCCGCCCGACCCCCCGAGCGCCCCGAAAGTGCCGCCGGCCCCCCCCGGACCCGCCGGTGCCACTTCCCACCGCCCGACCCCCCGAGCGCCCCGAAAGTGCCGTTGGCCCCCCCGGGCCCCTCGGCGCCACTTTCCGCCGCCCGAACCCCCGAGCGCCCCGAAAGTGCCGGCAGCCCGCCCGGACCCGTCGGCGCCACTTTTCCGCCGCCCTACCTCCCGAGTGCCCCCGAAATTGCCGGCGGACCCCCCGGACCCCGTCGGCACCACTTTCTGTCGCCCGACCCCCCGAGCGCCCCGAAAGTGCCGGTGGCCCCCCAGGACCCGTGGGTGCCACTTTCCGCCGCCCGACTCCCGAGCGCCCCGAAAGTGCCGGCGGCCCCCCGGACCCGCCAGCGCCACTTTCCGCCGCCCGACCCCCCGAACACCCCGAAAGTGCCGTTGGTCCCCCCCAGGCCCCTCGGCGCCACATTCCGCCGCCCGACCCCCGAGCGCCCCGAAAGTGCCGGCGGCCCCCCCGGACCCGTCGGCACCACTTTCCGCCGCCCGACCCCCCGAGCGCCCCGAAAGTGCCGGCGGCACCCCCGGACCCGTCGGCGCCACTTTCCACCGCCCGACCCCCCCGAGCGCCCCGAAAGTGCCGGCGGCCCCCCCGGACCCGTCGGCGCCACTTTCCGCTGCCCGACCCCACGAGCGCCCCGAAAGTGCCGCCGGCCCCCCGGACCCGTCGGCGCCACTTTCCGCCGCCCGACCCCCCGAGCGCCCCGAAAGTGCCGGCGGCCCCCCCGGACCCGTCGGCACCACTTTCCGCCGCCCGACCCCCCGAGCGCCCCGAAAGTGCCGGCGGCCCCCCCGGACCCGTCGGCGCCACTTTCCGCCGCCCGACCCCCCCGAGCGCCCCGAAAGTGCCGCCGGCCCCCCCGGACCCGTCGGCGCCACTTTCCGCCGCCCGACCCCCCCGAACGCCCCGAATGTGCCGGCGGCCCCCCCGGACCCGCCGACAGCCCCCCGGGCCCATCGGCGCCACTTTCCGCCGCCCGACCCCCCGAGCGCCCCGAATGTGCTGCCGGCCCCCCCGGGCCCATCGGCGCCACTTTCCGCCGCCCGACCCCCCCCCGAGCGCCCCGAATGTGCCGGCAGCCCCCCCGGGCCCATCGGCGCCACTTTCCGCCGCCCGACCCCCCGAGCGCCCCGAATGTGCTGCCGGCCCCCCCGGGCCCCATCGGCGCCACTTTCCGCCGCCCGACCCCCCGAGCGCCCCCGAATGTGCTGCCGGCCCACCCCGGACCCGTCGGCGCCACTTTCCGCCGCCCGACCCCCCGAGCGCCCCGAAAGTGCCGCCGGCCCCCCCCGGACCCGCCGGTGCCACTTTCCACCGCCCGACCCCCCGAGCGCCCCGAAAGTGCCGTTGGCCCCCCCGGGCCCCTCGGCGCCACTTTCCGCCGCCCGAACCCCCGAGCGCCCCGAAAGTGCCGGCGGCCCCCCCGGACCCGTTGGCGCCTCTTTCCGCCCACCCGACCCCCCGAGCGCCCCGAAAGTGCCGGCGGCCCCCCCGGACCCGTCGGCGCCACTTTCCGCCGCCCGACCCCCCGAGCGCCCAGAAAGTGCCGGCGGCCCCCCCGGGGCCCTCGGCGCCACTTTCCGCCGCCCGACCCCCCAGAGCACCCCGAAAGTGCCGCCGGCCCCCCCGGACCCGTCGGCGCCACTTTCCGCCGCCCGACCCCCCCGAGCGACCCGAATGTGCCGGCGGCCCCCCCGGACCCGCCGGCGCCACTTTCCGCCGCCCCGACCCCCCGAGCCCGCCCCCGAATGTGCCGTCGGCCCCCCCGGGCCCCTCGGCGCCACTTTCCACCGCCCGTCCCCCCGAGCGCCCCGAAAGTGCCGGCGGCCCCCCCCGGACCCGTCGGCACCACTTTCCGCCGCCCGACTCCCCGAGCGCACCCGAAAGTGCCGGCCGCCCCCCCGGACCCGTCGGCGCCACTTTCCGCCGCCCGACCCCCCGAGCGCCCCGAAAGTGCCGCCGGCCCCCCCGGGCCCCTCGGCACCACTTTCCGCCGCCCGACCCCCCGAGCACCCCCGAAAGTGCCGGCGGCCCGCCCGGACCCCGTCGGCCGCCACTTTCCGCCGCCCGACCCCCCGAGCGCTCCGAAAGTGCCGCCGGCCTCCCCGGACCCGTCGACGCCACTTTCCGCCGCCCGACCCCCCGAGAGCCCCGAAAGTGCCGCCGGCCCCCCCGGACCCACCGGCGCCACTTTCCGCCGCCCGACCCCCCGAGCGCCCCGAAAGTGCCGGCGGCCCCCCCGGGCCCCTCGGCGCCACTTTCCGCCGCCCGACCCCCCGAGCGCCCCGAAAGTGCCGGCGGCCCCCCCGGCCCCCATCGGCGCCACTTTCCGCCAACCGACCCCCCCGAGCGCCCCGAAAGTGCCGGCGGCCCCCCCCGGACCCGTCGGCGCCAGTTTCCGCCGCCCGACCCCCCAAGCGCCCCGAAAGTGCCGCCGGCCCCCCCGGACCCGTCGGCGCCAGTTTCCGCTGCCCGAACCGCCGAGCGCCCCGAATGTGCCGGCGGCCCCCCCGGACCCGCCGGCGCCACTTTCCGCCGCCCGACCCTCCGAGCGCCCCGAAAGTGCCGGCGGCCCCCCCGGGCCCCTCGGCGCCACATTCCGCCGCCCGACCCCCGAGCGCCCCGAAAGTGCCGCCGGCCCCCCCCGGACCCGTTGGCGCCACTTTCCGCCGCCCGACCCCCCCGATCGCCCCGAAAGTGCCGGCGGCCCCCCCGGACCCGTCGGCGCCACTTTCCGCCGCCCCGACCCCCAGAGCGCCCCGAAAGTGCCGGCGGCCCCCCCGGACCCGTCGGCGCCACTTTCCGCCGCCCGACCCCCCGAGCGCCCCGAAAGTGCCGGCGGCCCCCCCCGGGCCCCTCGGCGCCACTTTCCGCCGCCGACCCCCCCGAGCGCCCCGAAAGTGCTGCCGGCCCCCCCGGACCCGTCGGCGCCACTTTCCGCCGCCCGATCCCCCGAGCGCCCCGAATGTGCCGGCGGCCCCCCTGGACCCGCCGGCGCCACTTTCTGCCGCCCGACCCCCCGAGCTCCGAGCGCCCCGAATGTGCCGGCGGCCCCCCTGGACCCGCCGGCGCCACTTTCTGCCGCCCGACCCCCCGAGCGCCCCGAAAGTGCCGGCGGCCCCCCCCGGGCCCCTGGGCGCCACTTTCCGCCGCCCGACCCCCCGAGCGCCCCGAAAGTGCCGGCGGCCCCCCCCGGACCCGTCGACGCCACTTTCCGCCGCCCGACCCCCCGAGCGCCCCGAAAGTGCCGCCGGCCACCCCGGACCCGTCGGCGCCACTTTCCGCCGCCCGACCCCCCGAGCGCCCCGAAAGTGCCGGCGGCCTCCCCGGACCCGTCGGCGCCACTTTCCGCCGCCCGACCCCCCGAGTGCCCCGAAAGTGCAGGCGGCCCCCCGGGCCCCTCGGCACCACTTTCCGCCGCTCGACACCCCCGAGCGCCCCCGAAAGTGCCGCCGGCCCCCCGGACCCGTCGGCTCCACTTTCCGCCGCCCGACCCCCCGAGCGCCCCGAAAGTGCCGGCGGCCCCCCCGGGCCCCTCGGCGCCACTTTCCGCCGGCCGAACCCCCGAGCGCCCCGAAAGTGCCGCCGGCCCCCCCGCACCCGTCGGCGCCACTTTCCGCCGCCCTACCCCTCGAGCGCCCCGAATGTTGCCGGCGGCCCCCCCGGACCCGTCGGCGCCACTTTCCGCCGCCCGACCCCCCGAGCGCCCCGAAAGTGCCGGCGGCCGCCCCGGGCCCCTCGGCGCCACTTTCCGCCGCCCGACTCCCCGAGAGACCCGAAAGTGCCGCCTCCCCCCCGGACCCGTCGGCGCCACTTTCCGCCGCCCGACCCCCCCGAGCGCCGCGAAAGTGCCGGCGGCCCCCCCGGACCCGTCGGCGCCACTTTCCGCCGCCCGACCCCCCGAGCGCCCCGAAAGTGCCGGCGGCCGCCCCGGACCCGTCGGCGCCCCTTTCCGCCGCCCGATCCCCCGAGCGCCCTGAAAGTGCCGGCGGCCCCCCCGGGCCCCTCGGCGCCACTTTCCGCCGCCCGACTCCCGAGCGCCCCGAAAGTGCCGCCGGCCCCCCCGGACCCGTCGGCGCCACTTTCCGCCGCCCGATCCCCCGAGCGCCCTGAATGTGCTGGCGGCCCCCCCGGACCCGCCAGCGCCACTTTCCACCGCCCGACCCCCCGAGCGCCCCGAAAGTGCCGTTGGCCCCCCCGGGCCCCTCGGCGCCACTTTCCGCCGCCCGAACCCCCGAGCACCCCGAAAGTGCCGGCAGCCCCCCCGGACCCATCGGCGCCACTTTCTGCCGCCCAACCCCCCGAGCGCCCCGAAAGTGCTGGCGCCCCCCCCGGACCCGTCGGTGCCACTTTCCGCCGCCAGACCCCCGAGCGCCCCGAAAGTGCCGGCGGCCCCCCCGGACCCGTCGGTGCCACTTTCCGCCGCCCGAACCCCCGAGCGCCCCGAAAGTGCCGGCGGCCCTCCCGGACCCGTCGGTGCCACTTTCTACCGCCCGACCCCCCGAGCGCCCCGAAAGTGCCGGCGGCCCCCCCCGGACGCGTCGGCGCCACTTTCCGCCGCCCGATCCCCGAGCGCCCCGAAAGTGCCGGCGGCCCCCCCGGACCCGTCGGCGCCACTTTCCGCCGCCCGAACCCCCGAGCGCCCCGAAAGTGCCGGCGGCCCCCCCGGACCCGTCGGCGCCTCTTTCCGCCGCCCGAACCCCCGAATGCCCCGAAAGTGCCGGAGGCCCCCCCGGACCCTTCGGCGCCACTTTCCGCCGCCCGACCCCCCGAGCGCCCCGAAAGTGCCGGCGGCCCCCCGGACCCGTCGGCGCCACTTTCCGCCGCCCGACCCCCCGAGCGCCCCGAAAGTGCCGGCGGCCCCCCCGGACCCGTCGGCGCCACTTTCCGCCGCCCGAACCCCCGAGCGCCCCGAAAGTACCGGCGGCCCCCCCGGACCCGTCGGCGCCACTTTCCGCCGCCCCACCCCCGAGCGCCCCGAAACTGCCGGCGGCCGCCCCGGACCCGTCGGCGCCACTTTCCGCCGCCCGACCCCCCGAGCGCCCCGAAAGTGCCTGCGGCCCCCCCGGGACCGTCGGCGCCACTTTCCGCCGCGCGACCCCACGAGCGCCCCAAAAGTGCCGGCGGCCCCCCCGGGCCCCTCGGCGCCACTTTCCGCCGCCCGACCCCCCAAGTGCCCCGAAAGTGCCGGCGGCCCCCCCGGACCCGTCGGCGCCACTTTCCGCCGCCCGACCCCCCGAGCGCCCCGAAAGTGCCGGCCGCCCCCCCGGACCCGTCGGCGCCACTTTCCGCCGCCCGAACCCCCGAGCGCCCCGAAAGTGCCAGCGGCCCCCCCGGACCCGTCGGCGCCACTTTCCGCCGCCCGACCCCCCGAGCGCCCCGAAAGTGCCGGCAGCCCCCCCGGACCCGCCGGCGCCACTTTCCGCTGCCCGACCCCCCGAGCGCCCCAAAAGTGCCACCGGTCCCCCCGGACCCGTCGGCGCCACTTTCCGCTGCCCGACCCCCCGAGCGCCCCGAAAGTGCCGGCGGCCCCCCCGGGCCCGTCGGCGCCACATTCCGCCGCCCGACCCCCCTAGCGCCCCGAAAGTGCCGGCGGCCCCCCCGGACCCGTCGGCGCCACTTTCCGCCGCCCGACCCCCCGAGCGCCCCGAAAGTGCCGGCGGCCCCCCCCGGACCCGTCGGCGCCACTTTCGGCCGCCTGACCCCCCGAGCTCCCCGAAAGTGCCGGCAGCACCCCCGGACCCGTCAGCGCCACTTTCCACCGCCCGACCCCCCGAGCGCCCCGAAAGTGCCGGCGGCCCCCCGGACCCGTCGGCGCCACATTCCTCCGCCCGACCCCCGAGCGCCCCGAAAGTGCCGGCGTCCCCCCGGACTCGTCGGCGCCACTTTCCGCCGCCAGAACCCCCCGAGCGCTCCGAAAGTGCCTGCGGCCCCCCCGGACCCGTCGGCGCCACTTTCCGCCGCCCGACCCCCCGAGCGCCCCGAAAGTGCCGGCGGCCCCCCCGGACCCGTCGGTGCCACTTTCCGCCGCCCGACCCCCCGAGCGCCCCGAAAGTGCCGGCGGCCCCCCCGGGCCCCTCGGCTCCACTTTCCGCTGCCCGAACCCCCGAGCGCCCCGAAAGTGCCGGCGGCCCCCCGAACCCGTCGGCGCCACTTTCCGCCGCCCGACTCCCCGAGCGCCCCGAAAGTGCCGGCGGCCCCCCCGGACCCGTCGGCGCCACTTTCCGCCGCCAGACCCCCCCGAGCGCCCCGAAAGTGCCGGCGGCCAACCCGGACTCGTCGGCGCCACTTTCCGCCGCCCAACCCCCAGAGCGCACCGAAAGTGCCGGCGGCCCCCCCGGACCCGTCGACACCACTTTCCGCCGCCCGACCCCCCGAGCGCCCCGAAAGAGCCGGCGGCCCCCCCGGACCCGTCGGCACCACTTTCCGCCGCCCGACCCCCCGAGCGCCCCGAAAGTGCCGGCAGCCCCCCCGGACCCGCCGGCGCCACTTTCCGCTGCCCGACCCCCCGAGCGCCCCAAAAGTGCCACCGGTCCCCCCGGACCCGTCGGCGCCACTTTCCGCTGCCCGACCCCCCGAGCGCCCCGAAAGTGCCGGCGGCCCCCCCGGGCCCGTCGGCGCCACATTCCGCCGCCCGACCCCCCTAGCGCCCCGAAAGTGCCGGCGGCCCCCCCGGACCCGTCGGCGCCACTTTCCGCCGCCCGACCCCCCGAGCGCCCCGAAAGTGCCGGCGGCCCCCCCCGGACCCGTCGGCACCACTTTCGGCCGCCTGACCCCCCGAGCTCCCCGAAAGTGCCGGCAGCACCCCCGGACCCGTCAGCGCCACTTTCCACCGCCCGACCCCCCGAGCGCCCCGAAAGTGCCGGCGGCCCCCCGGACCCGTCGGCGCCACATTCCTCCGCCCGACCCCCGAGCGCCCCGAAAGTGCCGGCGTCCCCCCGGACTCGTCGGCGCCACTTTCCGCCGCCAGAACCCCCCGAGCGCTCCGAAAGTGCCTGCGGCCCCCCCGGACCCGTCGGCTCCACTTTCCGCTGCCCGAACCCCCGAGCGCCCCGAAAGTGCCGGCGGCCCCCCGAACCCGTCGGCGCCACTTTCCGCCGCCCGACCCCCCGAGCGCCCCGAAAGTGCCGGCGGCCCCCCCGGACCGTCGGCGCCACTTTCCGCCGCCAGACCCCCCGAGCGCCCCGAAAGTGCCGGCGGCCCACCCGGACCCGTCGGCGCCACTTTCCGCCGCCCGACCCCCAGAGCGCACCGAAAGTGCCGGCGGCCCCCCGGACCGTCGACACCACTTTCCGCCGCCCGACCCCCCGAGGGCCCCGAAAGAGCCGGCGGCCCCCCCGGACCCGTCGGCACCACTTTCCGCAGCCCGAACCCCCGAGCGCCCCGAAAGTGCCGGCGTCCCCCCGAACCCGTCGGCGCCACTTTCCGCCGCCCGACCCCCCGAGCGCCCCGAAAGTGCCGGCGGCCCCCGCGGACCCGTCGGCGCCACTTTCCGCCGCCCGACCCCCCGAGCGCCCCGAAAGTGCCGGCGTCCCGCCCGGACCCGTCGGCGCCACTTTCCGCCGCCAGACCCCCCCGAGCGCCCCGAAAGTGCCGGCGGCCCCCCCGGACCCGTCGCACCACTTTCCGCCGCCCGACCCCCCGAGCGCCCCGAAAGTGCCGGCGGCCCCCCCGGACCCTTCGGCACCACTTTCCGCCGCCCGAACCCCCGAGCACCCCGAAAGTGCCGGCGTCCCCCCGGACCCGTCGGCGCCACTTTCCGCCGCCCGACCCCCCGAGCGCCCCGAAAGTGCCGGCGGCCCCCCCGGACCCGTCGGTGCCACTTTCCGCCGCCCGACCCCCCGAGTGCCCCGAAAGTGCCGGCGGCCCCCCCGGGCCCCTCGGCTCCACTTTCCGCTGCCCGAACCCCCGAGCGCCCCGAAAGTGCCGGCGGCCCCCCCGAACCCGTCGGCGCCACTTTCCGCCGCCCGACCCCCCCGAGCGCCCCGAAAGTGCCGGCGGCCCCCCCGGACCCGTCGGCGCCACTTTCCGCCGCCAGACCCCCCCGAGCGCCCCGAAAGTGCCGGCGGCCCACCCGGACCCGTCGGCGCCACTTTCCGCCGCCCGACCCCCAGAGCGCACCGAAAGTGCCGGCGGCCCCCCCGGACCCGTCGACACCACTTTCCGCCGCCCGACCCCCCGAGCGCCCCGAAAGAGCCGGCGGCCCCCCCGGACCCGTCGGCACCACTTTCCGCAGCCCGAACCCCCGAGCGCCCCGAAAGTGCCGGCGTCCCCCCGAACCCGTCGGCGCCACTTTCCGCCGCCCGACCCCCCGAGCGCCCCGAAAGTGCCGGCGGCCCCGCGGACCCGTCGGCACCACTTTCCGCCGCCCGAACCCCCGAGCGCCCCGAAAGTGCCGGCGTCCCCCCGGACCGTCGGCACCACTTTCCGCCGCCCGAACCCCCGAGCGCCCCGAAAGTGCCGGCGTCCCCCCGGACCCGTCGGCGCCACTTTCCGCCGCCCGACCCCCCGAGCGCCCCCGAAAGTGCCGGCGGCCCCCCCGGACCCGTTGGCGCCACTTTCCGCCGCCCGATCCCCCGAGCGCCCCGAAAGTGCCTGCGGCCCCCCCGGGACCGTCGGCGCCACTTTCCGCCGCCCGACCCCCCGAGCGCCCCGAAAGTGCCGGCGGCCCCCGCGGACCCGTCGGCGCCACTTTCCGCCGCCCGACCACCCGAGCGCCCCGAAAGTGCCTGCAGACCCCCCGGACCCGTCGGCACCACTTTCCGCCGCCCGACCCCCCCGAGCGCCCCGAAAGTGCCGGCGGCCCCCCTGGACCCGTCGGCGCCACTTTCCGCCGCCCGACCCCCCGAGCGCCCCGAAAGTGCCGGCGGCCCGCCCGGACCCGTCGGCGCCACTTTCCGCCGCCAGACCCCCCGAGCGCCCCGAAAGTGCCGGCGGCCCCCCCGGACCCGTCGGCGCCACTTTCCGCCGCCCGACCCCCCGAGCGCCCCGAAAGTGCCGGCGGCCCCCCCCGGACCCGTCGGCGCCACTTTCGGCCGCCTGACCCCCCGAGCTCCCCGAAAGTGCCGGCAGCACCCCCGGACCCGTCAGCGCCACTTTCCACCGTCCGACCCCCCGAGCGCCCAGAAAGTGCCGGCGGCCCCCCGGACCCGTCGGCGCCACATTCCTCCGCCCGACCCCCGAGCGCCCCGAAAGTGCCGGGGTCCCCCCGGACTCGTCGGCGCCACTTTCCGCCGCCAGAACCCCCCGAGCGCTCCGAAAGTGCCTGCGGCCCCCCCGGACCCGTCGGCGCCACTTTCCGCCGCCCGACCCCCCGAGCGCCCCGAAAGTGCCGGCGGCCCCCCCGGACCCGTCGGTGCCACTTTCCGCCGCCCGACCCCCCGAGCGCCCCGAAAGTGCCGGCGGCCCCCCCGGGCCCCTCGGCTCCACTTTCCGCTGCCCGAACCCCCGAGCGCCCCGAAAGTGCCGGCGGCCCCCTGAACCCGTCGGCGCCACTTTCCGCCGCCCGACCCCCCCGAGCGCCCCGAAAGTGCCGGCGGCCCCCCCGGACCCGTCGGCGCCACTTTCCGCCGCCAGACCCCCCGAGCGCCCCGAAAGTGCCGGCGGCCCACCCGGACCCGTCGGCGCCACTTTCCGCCGCCCGACCCCCAGAGCGCACCGAAAGTGCCGGCGGCCCCCCCGGACCCGTCGACACCACTTTCCGCCGCCCGACCCCCCGAGCGCCCCGAAAGAGCCGGCAGCCCCCCCGGACCCGTCGGCACCACTTTCCGCAGCCCGAACCCCCGAGCGCCCCGAAAGTGCCGGCGTCCCCCCGAACCCGTCGGCGCCACTTTCCGCCGCCCGACCCCCCGAGCGCCCCGAAAGTGCCGGCGGCCCCGCGGACCCGTCGGCGCCACTTTCCGCCGCCCGACCCCCCCGAGCGCCCCGAAAGTGCCGGCGTCCCGCCCGGACCCGTCAGCGCCACTTTCCGCCGCCAGACCCCCCCGAGCGCCCCGAAAGTGCCGGCGGCCCCCCCGGACCCGTCGGCACCACTTTCCGCCGCCCGACCCCCCGAGCGCCCCGAAAGTGCCGGCGGCCCCCCCGGACCCTTCGGCACCACTTTCCGCCGCCCGAACCCCCGAGCACCCCGAAAGTGCCGGCGTCCCCCCGGACCCGTCGGCGCCACTTTCCGCCGCCCGACCCCCCGAGCGCCCCGAAAGTGCCGGCGGCCCCCCCGGACCCGTCGGTGCCACTTTCCGCCGCCCGACCCCCCGAGCGCCCCGAAAGTGCCGGCGGCCCCCCCGGGCCCCTCGGCTCCACTTTCCGCTGCCCGAACCCCCGAGCGCCCCGAAAGTGCCGGCGGCCCCCCGAACCCGTCGGCGCCACTTTCCGCCGCCCGACCCCCCGAGCGCCCCGAAAGTGCCGGCGGCCCCCCCCGGACCCGTCGGCGCCACTTTCCGCCGCCAGACCCCCCCGAGCACCCCGAAAGTGCCGGCGGCCCACCCGGACCCGTCGGCGCCACTTTCCGCCGCCCGACCCCCAGAGCGCACCGAAAGTGCCGGCGGCCCCCCCCGGACCCGTCGACACCACTTTCCGCCGCCCGACCCCCCGAGCGCCCCGAAAGAGCCGGCGGCCCCCCCGGACCCGTCGGCACCACTTTCCGCAGCCCGAACCCCCGAGCGCCCCGAAAGTGCCGGCGTCCCCCCGAACCCGTCGGCGCCACTTTCCGCCGCCCGACCCCCCGAGCGCCCCGAAAGTGCCGGCGGCCCCGCGGACTCGTCGGCACCACTTTCCGCCGCCCGAACCCCCGAGCGCCCCGAAAGTGCCGGCGTCCCCCCCCGACCCGTCGGCGCCACTTTCCGCCGCCCGACCCCCCGAGCGCCCCGAAAGTGCCGGCGGCCCCCCCGGACCCGTTGGCGCCACTTTCCGCCGCCCGATCCCCCGAGCGCCCCGAAAGTGCCTGCGGCCCCCCCGGGACCGTCGGCGCCACTTTCCGCCGCCCGACCCCCCGAGCGCCCCGAAAGTGCCGGCGGCCCCCGCGGACCCGTCGGCGCCACTTTCCGCCGCCCGACCACCCGAGCGCCCCGAAAGTGCCTGCAGACCCCCCGGACCCGTCGGCACCACTTTCCGCCGCCCGACCCCCCCGAGCGCCCCGAAAGTGCCGGCGGCCCCCCTGGACCCGTCGGCGCCACTTTCCGCCGCCCGACCCCCCGAGCGCCCCGAAAGTGCCGGCGGCCCGCCCGGACCCGTCGGCGCCACTTTCCGCCGCCAGACCCCCCCGAGCGCCCCGAAAGTGCCGGCGGCCCCCCCGGACTCGTCGGCGCCCCTTTCCGCCGCCCGACCCCCCGAGCGCCCCGAAACTGCCGGCGGCCCCCCCGGACCCGTCGGCGCCACTTTCCGCCGCCCGAACCCCCGAGCGCCCCGAAAGTGCCGCCGGCCCCCCCGGACCCGTCGGCGCCACTTTCCGCCGCCCGACCCCCCGAGCGCCCCGAAAGTGCCGGCGGCCCCCCGGACCCGTCGGCTCCACTTTCCGCCGCCCGATCCCCCGAGCGCCCCGAAAGAGCCGACGGCCCCCCGGACCCGTCGGCGCCACTTTCCGCTGCCGGACCCCCCGAGCGCCCCGAAAGTGCCTGCGGCCCCCCCGGGACCGTCGGCGCCACTTTCCGCCGCGCGACCCTCCGAGAGCCCCGATAGTGCCGGCGGCCCCCCCGGGTCCCTCGGCGCCACTTTCCGCCTCCCGACCCCCCGAGCGCCCTGAAAGTGCCGGCGGCCCCCCCGGACCCGAAGGCGCCACTTTCCGCCGCCAGACACCCCGAGCGCCCCGAAAGTGCCTGCGGGGCCCCCCGGGACCGTCGGCGCCACTTTCTGCCGCGCGACCCCCCGAGCGCCCCGAAAGTGCCGGCGGCCCCCCCGGGCCCCTAAGCGCCACTTTCCGCCGCCCGACCCCCCGAGCGCCCCGAAAGTGCCGGCGGCCCCCCCGGACCCATCGGCGCCACTTTCCGCCGCCCGACCCCCCCGAGCGCCCCGAAAGTGCCGGCATCCCGCCCGGACCCGTCGGCGTCACTTTCCGCCTCCAGACCCCCCCGAGCGCCCCTAAAGTGCCGGCGGCCCACCCGAACCCGTCGGCGACACTTTCCGCCGCCCGACCCCCCCGAGCGCCCCGAAAGTGCCCGCGGCCCCCCCGGGACCGTCGGCGCCACTTTCCGCCGCGCGACCCCCCGAGCGCCCCGAAAGTGCCGGCGGCCCCCCCGGGCCCCTCGGCGCCACTTTCCGCCGCCCGACCCCCCGAGCGCCCCGAAAGTGCCGGCGGCCCCCGCGGACCCGTCGGCGCCACTTTCCGCCGCCCGACCACCCGAGCGCCCCGAAAGTGCCTGCAGACCCCCCGGACCCGTCGGCACCACTTTCCGCCGCCCGACCCCCCGAGCGCCCCGAAAGTGCCGGCGGCCCCCCCGGACCCGTCGGCGCCACTTTCCGCCGCCCGACCCCCCGAGCGCCCCGAAAGTGCCGGCGGCCCGCCCGGGACCCGTCGGCGCCACTTTCCGCCGCCAGACCCCCCCGAGCGCCCCGAAAGTGCCGGCGGCCCCCCCGGACCCGTCGGCGCCCCTTTCCGCCGCCCGACCCCCCGAGCGCCCCGAAACTGCCGGCGGCCCCCCCGGACCCGTCGGCGCCACTTTCCGCCGCCCGAACCCCCGAGCGCTCCCGAAAGTGCCGCCGGCCCCCCCCGGACCCGTCGGCGCCACTTTCCGCCGCCCGACCCCCCGAGCGCCCCGAAAGTGCCGACGGCCCCCCGGACCCGTCGGCTCCACTTTCCGCCGCCCGACCCCCCGAGCGCCCCGAAAGTGTCTGCGGCCCCCCCCGGGACCGTCGGCGCCACTTTCCGCCGCACGACCCTCCGAGCGCCCCGAAAGTGCCGGCGTCCCGCCCACACCCGTCGGCGCCACTTTCCGCCTCCAGACCCCCCCCGAGCGCCCCGAAAGTGCTGGCGGCCCCCCCGGACCCCGTCGGCGCCACTTTCCGCCGCCCGACCCCCCGAGCGCCCCGAAAGTGCCTGCGGCCCCCCCCCGGGACCGTCGGCGCCACTTTCTGCCGCGCAACCCCCCGAGCGCTCCGAAAGTGCCGGCGGCCCCCCCGGGCCCCTAAGCGCCACTTTCCGCCGCCCGACCACCCGAGCGCCCCGAAAGTGCCGGCGGCCCCCCCGGACCCGTCGGCGCCACTTTCCGCCGCCCGACCCCCCGAGCGCCCCGAAAGTGCCGGCGTCCCGCCCGGACCCGTCGGCGTCACTTTCCGCCTCCAGACCCCCCGGAGCGCCCCGAAAGTGCCGGCGGCCCCCCCGGACCCGTCGGCGCCACTTTCCGCCGCCCGACCCCCCGAGCGCCCCGAAAGTGCCCGCGGCCCCCCCGGGAGCGTCGGCGCCACTTTCCGCCGCGCGACACCCCGAGCGCCCCGAAAGTGCCGGCGGCCCCCCCGGGCCCCTCGGCGCCACTTTCCGCCGCCCGACCCCCCGAGCGCCCCGAAAGTGCCGGCGGCCACGCGGACCCGTCGGCGCCACTTTCCGCCGCCCGACCACCCGAGCGCCCCGAAAGTGCCTGCAGACCCCCCGGACCCATCGGCACCACTTTCCGGCGCCCGACCCCCTGAGCGCCCCGAAAGTGCCGGCGGCCCCCCGGACCCGTCGGCGCCACTTTCCGCCGCCCGACCCCCGGACCGCCCCGAAAGTGCCGGCGGCCCACCGGACCCGTCGGCGCCACTTTCCGCCGCCTGACCCCCCGAGCCCCCTGAAAGTGCCTGCGGCCCCCCCGGGCCCCTCGGGGCCACTTTCCGCCGCCTGACCCCCCGAGCGCCCCGAAAGTGGCGGCGGCCCCCCCGGGCCCCTCGGCGCCACTTTCCGCCGCCCGACCCCCCAAGCGCCCCGAAAGTGCCGGCGGCCCCCCGGACCCGTCGGCGCCACTTTCCGTCGCCCGACCCCCCGAGCGCCCCGAAAGTGCCGGCCGCCCCCCCCGGACCCGTCGGCGCCACTTTCCGCCGCCCGAACCCCCGAGCGCCCCGAAAGTGCCGGCGGCCCCCCCGGACCCGTCGGCGCCACTTTCCGCCGCCCGACCCCCCCGAGCGCCCCGAAAGTGCCGGCGGCCCCCCCCCAGGCCCGTCGGCGCCACTTTCCGCCGCCCGACCCCCCGAGCGCCCCGAAAGTGCCGGCGGCCCCCCCGAAACCATCGGCGCCACTTTCCGCCGCCCGACCCCCCGAGCGCCCCGAAAGTTCCGGCGGCCCCCCCGGACCCGTCGGCGCCACTTTCCGCCGCCCGACCCCCGAGCGCACCGAAAGTGCCGGCGGCCCCCCCGGACCCGTCGCTGCCACTTTCCGCCGACCGACCCCCCGAGCGCCCCGAAAGCACCGGCGGCCCCCCAGGACCCGTCGGCGCCACGTTCCGCCGCCCGACCCCCCGAGCGCCCCGAAAGCGCCGGCGGCCCCCCCCGAACCCGTCGGTGCCAATTTCCGCCGCCCGACCCCCCGAGCGCCCCGAAAGCGCCGGCGGCCCCCCCGGGCCCATCGGCACAACTTTCCGCCGCCCGACCCCCCGAGCGCCCCGAAAGTGCCGGCGGCCCCCCCGGGCCCGTCGGCGCCACTTTCCGCCGCCCGACCGCCCCGAGCGCCCCGAAAGCGCCGGCGGCCCCCCGGACCCGTCGGCGCCACTTTCCGCCGCCCGACCCCCCGAGCGCCCCGAAAGTTCCGGCGACCCCCCCGGACCCGTCGGCGCCACTTTCCGCCACCCGACCCCCCGAGCGCCCCGAAAGCGCCGGCGGCCCCCCCGGACCCCTCGGCGCCACTTTCCGCCGCCCGACCCCCTGAGAGCCCCGAAAGTGCCGGCGGCCCCTCCTGGTCCCTCGGTGCCACTTTCCGCCGCCCGAACCCCTGAGCGCCCCGAAAGTGCCGGCGGCCCCCCCGGGCCCCTCGGGGCCACTTTCCGCCGCCCGAACCCCCGAGTGCCCCGAAAGTGCCGGCAGCCCCCCCGGACCCGTCGGCGCCACTTTCCGCCGCCCGACCCCCGAGTGCCCCGAAAGTGCCGGCGGCCCCCCCGGACCCGTCGTCGCCACTTTCCGCCGCCCGACCCCCCGAGCGCCCCGAAAGTGCCGGCGGCCCCCCCCGGACCCGTCGGCGCCACTTTCTGCCGCCCGACCCCCCGAGCGCCCCGAAAGCGCCGGCGGCCCCCCGGACCCGTCGGCGCAACTTTCCGCCGCCCGACCCCCCGAGCGCCCCGAAAGTTCCGGCGACCCCCCCGGACCCGTCGGCGCCACTTTCCGCCACCCGAACCCCCGAGAGCCCCGAAAGTGCCTGCGACCCCCCCGGACCCGTCGGCGCCACTTTCCGCCGCCCGACCCCCCGAGCGCCCCGAAAGTGCCGGCGGCCCTCCCGGACCCGTCGGCGCCACTTTCCGCCGCCCGACCCCCCGAGCGCCTCGAAAGTGCCGGCGGCCCCCCCGGATCCGTCAGCGCCACTTTCTGCCGCCCGACCCCCGAGCGCCCCGAAAGCGCCGGCGGCCCCCCCGGACCCGTCGGCGCCACTTTCCGCCGCCCGACCCCCCGAGCGCCCCGAAAGTGCCGGCGGCCCCCCCCAGGCCCGTCGGCGCCACTTTCCGCCGCCCGACCCCCCGAGCGCCCCGAAAGTGCCGGCGGCCCCCCCCGAAACCATCGGCGCCACTTTCCGCCGCCCGACCCCCCGAGCGCCCCGAAAGTTCCGGCGGCCCCCCCGGACCCGTCGGCGCCACTTTCCGCCGCCCGACCCCCGAGCGCACCGAAAGTGCCGGCGGCCCCCCCGGACCCGTCGCTGCCACTTTCCGCCGACCGACCCCCCGAGCGCCCCGAAAGCACCGGCGGCCCCCCAGGACCCGTCGGCGCCACGTTCCGCCGCCCGACCCCCCGAGCGCCCCGAAAGCGCCGGCGGCCCCTCCGAACCCGTCGGTGCCAATTTCCGCCGCCCGACCCCCCGAGCGCCCCGAAAGCGCCGGCGGCCCCCCCGGGCCCATCGGCGCCACTTTCCGCCGCCCGACCCCCCGAGCACCCCGAAAGTGCCGGCGGCCCCCCCGGGCCCGTCGGCGCCACTTTCCGCCGCCCGACCCCCCGAGCGCCCCGAAAGTGCCGGCGGCCCCCCCGGGCCCGTCGGCGCCACTTTCCACCGCCCGACCCCCCGAGCGCCCCGAAAGTGCCGGCGGCCCCCCCAGGCCCCTCGGCGCCACTTTCCGCCGCCCGACCCCCGAGCGCCCCGAAAGCGCCGGCGGCCCCCCGGACCCGTCGGCGCCACTTTCCGCCGCCCGACCCCCCGAGCGCCCCGAAAGTGCCGGCGCCCCCCCCCGGGCCCCTCGGCGCCACTTTCCGCCGCCCGACCCCCGAGCGCCCCGAAAGTGCCGGCGGCCCACCCGGACCCGTCGGTGCCACTTTCCGCCGCCCGACCCCCTGAGCGCCCCGAAAGTGCCCTCTGCCCCCCCCGGCCCCCTCGACGCCACTTTCCGCCGCCCGAACCCCCGAGTGCCCCGAAACTGCCGGCAGCCCCCCCGGACCCGTCGGCGCCACTTTCCGCCGCCCGACCCCCGAGCGCCCCGAAAGTGCCGGCGGCCCCCCCGGACGCGTCGGCGCCACTTTACGCCGCCCGACCCCCCGAGCGCCCCGAAAGCGCCGGCGGCCCCCCCGGACCCGTCGGCACCACTTTCTGCCGCCCGACCCCCCCGAGCGCCCCGAAAGTGCCGGCGGCCCCCCCGGACCCCTCGGCGCCACTTTCCGCCGCCCGACCCCCCGAGCGCCCAGAAAGTGCCGGCGGCCCCCCCGGACCCCTCGGCGCCACTTTCCGCCGCCCGACCCCCTGAGCGCCCCGAAAGTGCCGGCGGCCCCCCCAGGCCCCTCGGCGCCACTTTCCGCCGCCCGACCCCCGAGCGCCCCGAAAGCGCCGGCGGCCCCCCGGACCCGTCGGCGCCACTTTCCGCCGCCCGACCCCCCGAGCGCCCCGAAAGTGCCGGCGCCCCCCCCCCCCGGGCCCCTCGGCGCCACTTTCCGCCGCCCCGACCCCCGAGCGCCCCGAAAGTGCCGGCGGCCCACCCGGACCCGTCGGTGCCACTTTCCGCCGCCCGACCCCCTGAGCGCCCCGAAAGTGCCCTCTGCCCCCCCGGCCCCCTCGACGCCACTTTCCGCCGCCCGAACCCCCGAGTGCCCCGAAACTGCCGGCAGCCCCCCCGGACCCGTCGGTGCCACTTTCCGCCGCCCGACCCCCCGAGCGCCCCGAAAGTGCCGGCGGCCCCCCCGGACGCGTCGGCGCCACTTTACGCCGCCCGACCCCCCGAGCGCCCCGAAAGCGCCGGCGGCCCCCCCGGACCCGTCGGCACCACTTTCTGCCGCCCGACCCCCCGAGCGCCCCGAAAGCACCGGCGGCCCCCCGGACCCGTCGGCGCCACTTTCCGCCGCCCGACCCCCCCGAGCGCCCCGAAAGTGCCGGCGGTCCCCCCGGACCCGTCGGCGCCACTTTCCGCCGCCCGAAACCCCCGAGCGCCCCGAAAGTGTCAGCGGCCCCCCGGACCCGTCGGCGCCACTTTCCGCCGCCCGACCCCCCCGAGCGCCCAGAAAGTGCCGGCGGCCCCCCCGGACCCCTCGGCGCCACTTTCCGCCGCCCGACCCCCTGAGCGCCCCGAAAGTGCCGGCGGCCCCCCCGGGCCCCTCGGCACCACTTTCCGCCGCCCGAACCCCCGAGCGCCCCGAAAGTGCCGGCGGCCCCCCCGGACCCGTCGGCGCCACTTTCCGCCGCCCGACCCCCGAGCGACCCGAAAGTGCCGGCGGCCCCCCGGACCCGTCGGCGCCACTTTCCGCCGCCCGACCCCCCCGAGCGCCCCGAAAGTGCCGGCGGCGCCCCCGGACCCGTCGGCGCCACTTTCCCGCCGCCCGACCCCCCGAGCGCCCCGAAAGCGCCGGCGGCCGCCCCGAACCCGTCGGTGCCACTTTCCGCCGCCCGACCCCCCGAGCGGCCCGAAAGCGCCGGCGGCCCCCCCGGGCCCGTCGGCGCCACTTTCCGCCGCCCGAGCCCCCGAGCGCCCCGAAAGTGCCGGCGGCCCCCCCCAGGCCCGTCGGCGCCACTTTCCGCCGCCCGACCCCCCCGAGCGCCCCGAAAGAGCCGGCGGCCCCCCCGGCCCCGTCGGCGCCACTTTCCGCCGCCCGACCCCCCGAGCGCCCCGAAAGTGCCGGCGGCCCCCCCGAAACCATCGGCGCCACTTTCCGCCGCCCGACCCCCCGAGCGCCCCGAAAGTTCCGGCGGCCCCCCCGGACCCGTCGGCGCCACTTTCCGCCGCCCGACCCCCGAGCGCACCGAAAGTGCCGGCGGCCCCCCCCGGACCCGTCGCCACCACTTTCCGCCGACCGACCCCCCGAGCGCCCCGAAAGCACCGGCGGCCCCCCCGGACCCGTCGGCGCCACTTTCCGCCGCCCGACCCCCCGAGCGCCCCGAAAGCGCCGGCGGCCCCCCGGACGCGTCGGCGCCACTTTCCGCCGCCCGACCCCCCGAGCGCCCCGAAAGCGCCGGCGGCCCCCCCGGACCCGTCGGCGCCACTTTCCGCCGCCCGACCCCCCGAGCGCCCCGAAAGCGCCGGCGGCCCCCCCGAACCCGTCGGTGCCAATTTCCGCCGCCCGACCCCCCGAGCGCCCCGAAAGCGCCGGCGGCCCCCCCGGGCCCATCGGCGCCACTTTCCGCCGCCCGACCCCCCCGAGCGCCCCGAAAGCGCCGGCGGCCCCCCCGGGCCCGTCGGCGCCACTTTCCGCCGCCCGACCCCCCGAGCGCCCCGAAAGTGCCGGCGGCCCCCCCGGGCCCGTCGGCGCCACTTTCCGCCGCGCGACCCCCCGAGCGCCCCGAAAGTGCCGGCGGCCCTCCTGGGCCCCTCGGCGCCACTTTCCGCCGCCCGAACCCCCGAGCGCCCCGAATGTGCTGGCGGCCCCCCCGGACCCGTCGGCGCCACTTTCCGCCACCCGACCCCCCCGAGCGCCCCCGAAAGTGCCGGCGGCCCCCCCGGACCCCTCGGCGCCACTTTCCGCCGCCCGACCCCCGAGCGCCCTGAAAGTGCCGGCGGCCCCCCCGAACCCGTCGGCGCCACTTTCCGCCGCCCGACCCCCCCGAGCGCCCCGAAAGTGCCGGCGGCCCCCCCGGACCCCTCGGCGCCACTTTTCGCCGCCCGAACCCCCGAGCGCCCCGAAAGTGCCGGCGGCCCCCCCGGACCCGTCGGCGCCACTTTCCGCCGCCCGACCCCCGAGCGCCCCGAAAGTGCCGGCGGCCCCCCCCCGAACCCGTCGGCGCCACTCTCCGCCGCCCGACCCCCCGAGCGCCCCGAAAGTGCCGGCGGCCCCCCCGGACCCGTCGGCTCCACTTTCCGCCGCCCGACACGCCGAGCGCCCCGAAAGCGCCGACGCCCCCCCCGGACACGTCGGCGCCACTTTCCGCCGCCCGACCCCCCGAGCGCCCCGAAAGAGGCGGCGGCCCCCCCGGACCCCTCGGCGCCACTTTCCCCCCGCCCGACCCCCGAGCGCCCCGAAAGTGCCGGCGGCCCCCCCGGACCCGTCGGCGCCACTTTACGCCGCCCGACCCCCCGAGCGCCCCGAAAGCGCCGGCGGCCCCCCGGACCCGTCGGCGCCACTTTCCGCCGCCCGACCCCCCGAGCGCCCCGAAAGTGCCGGCGCCCCCCCCGGGCCCCTCGGCGCCACTTTCCGCCGCCCGACCCCCGAGCGCCCCGAAAGTGCCGGCGGCCCCCCCGGACCCGTCGGCGCCACATTCCGCCGCCCGACCCCCGAGCGCCCCGAAAGTGCCGCCGGCCCCCCCGGACCCGTCGGCGCCACTTTCCGCCGCCCGACCCCCCGAGCGCCCCGAAAGTGCCGGCGGCCCCCCCGGACCCGTCGGCGCCACTTTCCGCCCCCCGAACCCCCGAGCGCCCCGAAATTGCCGGCGGCCCCCCCGGACC
>JAUMIR010000055.1:0-29757 GCA_030847615.1 Gambelia wislizenii
TCGGGGTGTCGTGCGGCGGAATGTGGCGCCAACGGGTCCTGGGGGGCCGCCGGCACTTTTGGGGCGCTCGGGGGGTCGGGCGGTGGAAAGTGCCAAAAAGGGGTGCGGGGGGCCGCCGGCATTTTCGGGGCGCTCGGGGGGTCGGGCGGCGGAAAGTGGCGCAGACAGGCCCGTGGGGGCCGCCGGCACTTTCGGGGCGCTCGGGGGTTCGGGCGGCGGAAAGTGGTGCCGACGTGCCCGGGGGGGCCGCCGGCACTTTCGGGGCGCTCGGGGGGTCGGGCGGCGGAAAGTGGCGCCGACGGGTCCAGGGGGGCCGCCGACACTTTCGGGGCGCTCGGGGGGTCGGGCGGCGGAAAGTGGCGCCGACGGGTCCGGGGGGCCGCCGGCACTTTCGGGGCGCTCGGGAGGTCGGGCGGCGGAAAGTGGCGTCGACGGGTCCGGGGGGGCCGCCGGCACTTTCGGGGCGCTCGGCGGGTCGGGCGGCGGAAAGTGGCGCCGACGGGTCCGGGGGGGGCCGCCGGCACTTTCGGGGCGCTTGGCGGGTCGGGCGGCGGAAAGTGGCGCCGACGGGTCCGGGGGGGCCGCCGGCACTTTCGGGGCGCTCGGGGGGTCGGGCGGCAGAAAGTGGCGCCGACGGATCCGTGGGGGCCGCCGGCACTTTCGGGGCGCTCTGGGAGTCGGACGGCGGAAAGTGGCGCCGACGGGTCCGGGGGGTCCGCCGGCACTTTCGGGGCGCTCGGGGGGTCGGGCGGCGGAAAGTGGCGCCGACGGGTTCGGGGGGGCCGCCGGCACTTTCGGGGCGCTCGGGGGGTCGGGCGGCGGAAAGTGCCACCAAGGGGTCCGGGGGGGCCGCCGGCACTTTCGGGGCGTTCGGGGGGTCGGGGGGCGGAAAGTGGCGCCGACGGGTCCGGGGGGGCCGCCGGCACTTTTGGGGCGCTCGGGGGGTCAGGCGGCGGATAGTAGCGCAGACGGGTCCGGGGGGCCGCGGGCACTTTTCTGGCGCTCGGGGTGTCGTGCGGCGGAATGTGGCGCCACGGGTCCTGGGGGGCCGCCGGCACTTTCGGGGCGCTCGGGGGTTCGGGCGGCGGAAAGTGGTGCCGACGTGCCCGGGGGGGCCGCCGGCGCTTTCGGGGCGCTCGGGGGGTCGGGCGGCGGAAAGTGGCGCCGACGGGTCCAGGGGGGCCGCCGACACTTTCGGGGCGCTCGGGGGGTCGGGCGGCGGAAAGTGGCGCCGACGGGTCCGGGGGGGCCGCCGGCACTTTCGGGGCGCTCGGGGGGTCGGGCGGCGGAAAGTGGCGTCGACGGGTCCGGGGGGGCCGCCGGCACTTTCGGGGCGCTCGGCGGGTCGGGCGGCGGAAAGTGGCGCCGACGGGTCCGGGGGGGGCCGCCAGCACTTTCGGGGCGCTTGGCGGGTCGGGCGGCGGAAAGTGGCGCCGACGGGTCCGGGGGGGCCGCCGGCACTTTCGGGGCGCTCGGGCGCTCGGGCGGCGTAAAGTGGTGCTGATGGGTTCGGGGGGGCCGCCGGCACTTTCGGGGCGCTCGGGGGGTCGGGCGGCGGAAAGTGCCGCCGACGGGCCCGAGGGGGCCGCCGGCACTTTCGGGGCGCTCGGGGGGTCGGGCGGCGGAAAGTGGGGCCGACGGGCCCGGGGGGGCCGCCGGCACATTCGGGGCGCTCGGGGGGTCTGGCGGCGGAAAGTGGCGCCGAGGGGCCGGGGCGGGCCGCTGGCACTTTCGGGGCGCTCGGGGGGTCGCGCGGTGGAAAGTGGCGCCGACAGGCCCGGGGGGGACGCAGGCATTTTCGGGGCGCTCGGGGGGTCGGGCGGCGGAAAGTGGCGCCGACGGTTCAGGGGGGGCCGGCGGCACTTTCGGGGCGCTCGTGGGGTCGGGCGGCGGAAAGTAACGCCGACGGGTCCGGGGGGGCCGCCGGCACTTTTCTGGCGCTCGGGGGGTCGGGCGGCGGAATGTGGCGCAAACTGGTCCTGGGGGGCCGCCGGCACTTTCGGGGCGCTCGGGGGGTCGGGCGGCGGAAAGTGCCACCAAGGGGTCCGGGGGGGGGGCCCGGCACTTTCGGGGCGCTCGGGGGGTCGGGCGGCGGAAAGTGGCGCCGACGGGTTCGGGGGGGCCGCCGGCACTTTCGGGGCGCTCGGGGGGTCGGGCGGCGGAAAGTTCCACCAAGGGGTCCGGGGGGGCCGCCGGCACCTTCGGGGCGCTCGGGGGGTCGGGGGGCGGAAAGTGGCGCCGACGAGTCCGGGGGGGCCGCCGGCACTTTTGGGGCGCTCGGAGGGTCAGGCGGCGGATAGTAGCGCAGACGGGTCCGGGGGGCCGCGGGCACTTTTCTAGCGCTCGGGGTGTCGTGTGGCGGAATGTGGCGCCAACGGGTCCTGGGGGGCCGCGGGCACTTTCGGGGCGCTCGGGGGGTCGGGCGGCGGAAAGTGCCACCAAGGTGTCCGGGGGGGGGCCGGCACTTTCGGGGCGCTCGGGGGGTCGGGCGGCGGAATGTGGCGCCGACGTGTCCGGGGGGGCCGCCGGCACTTTTGGGGCGCTCGGGGGGTCAGGCGGCGGATAGTAGCGCAGACGGGTCCGGGGGGCCGCGGGCACTTTTCTGGCGCTCGGGGTGTCGTGCGGCGGAATGTGGCGCCAACGGGTCCTGGGGGGCCGCCGGCACTTTTGGGGCGCTCGGGGGGTCAGGCGGCGGATAGTAGCGCAGACGGGTCCGGGGGGCCGCGGGCACTTTTCTGGCGCTCGGGGTGTCGTGCGGCGGAATGTGGCGCCAACGGGTCCTGGGGGGCCGCCGGCACTTTTGGGGCGCTCGGGGGGTCGGGCGGTGGAAAGTGCCAAAAAGGGGTCCGGGGGGGCCGCCGGCATTTTCGGGGCGCTCGGGGGGTCGGGCGGCGGAAAGTGGCGCAGACAGGCCCGTGGGGGCCGCCGGCACTTTCGGGGCGCTCGGGGGGTCGGGCGGCGGAAAGTGGCGCCGACGGGCCCGGGGGGGCCGCCGGCACTTTCGGGGCGCTCGGGGGGTCGGGCGGCGGAAAGTGGCGCCGACGGGTCCGGGGGGGCCGCCGGCACTTTCGGGGCGCTCGGGGGGTCGGGCGGCCGAAAGTGGCGCCGACGGGTCCGGGGGGGCACTTTCGGGGCGCTCGGGGGGTCGGGCGGCGGAAAGTGAAGCCGACGGGTCCGGCGGGGCCGCCGGCCCTTTCAGGGCGCTCGGGGGGTCGGGTGGCGGAAAGTGGTGCCGACGGGTCCGGGGGGGCCGCCGGCTCTTTCGGGGCGCTCAGGGGGTCGGGCGGCGGAAAGTGGCGCCGATGGGCCCGGGGGGGCCGCCGGCACTTTCGGGGCGCCTGGGGGGTCGGGCGGCGGAAAGTGGCGCTAACGGGCCCAGTGGGGCCGCCGGCACTTTCGGGGCGCTCGGGGGGTCAGGCGGCGGAAAGTGGCGCCGACGGGCCCGGGGAAGGGACGCAGGGACTTTCGGGGCGCTCGGGGGGTCGGGCGGCGGAAAGTGGCGCCGACGAGTCCGGGGGGGCGCCGGCACTTTCGGAGCGCTCGGGGGGTCGGGCGGCGGAAAGTGGCGCCGACGGGCCTGGGGGGGCCGCCAGAACTTTCGGGGCGCTCGGGGGGTCGGGCGGCGGAAAGTGCCGGCGACTGGCCTGGGGGGGCCGCCGGCACTTTCGGGGCGCTTGGGGGGTGGGGCGGGGGAAAGTGGCGCCGACGGGCCTGGGGGGGCCGCCGGCACTTTCGGGGCGCTCGGAGGGTCGGGCGGCGGAAAGTGGCTCCGACGGGCCCGGGGGGGCCGCCGGCACTTTCGGGGCGCCCGGGGGGTCGGGCGGCGGAAAGTGGCGCCGACGGGCCCGGGGGGGTCGCCGGCACTTTCGGGGCGCTCGGGGGGTCGGGCGGCGGAAAGTGGCGCCGAGGGGTCCGGGGGGGCCGCCGGCACTTTCGGGGCGCTCGGGGGGGGGCGGGCGGCGGAAAGTGGCGCCGAGGGGTCCGGGGTGGCCGCCGGCACTTTCGGGGCGATCGGGGGGTCGGGCGGCGGAAAGTGGGGCCGACGGGTCCGGGGTGGCCGCCGGCACTTTCGGGGAGCTCGGGTGGTCGGGCGGCGGAAAGTGGCGCCGACGGGCCCGGGGGGCCCGCCGGCACTTTCGGGGCGCTCGGGGGGTCGGGCGGCGGAAAGTGGCGCCGACGGGTCCAGGGGGGCCGCCAGCACTTTCGGGGCGCTCGGGGTTCGGGCGGCCGAAAGTGGCGCCGACGGGTCCGGGGGGGCCGCCGGCACTTTCGGGGCGCTCGGGGGGTCGGGCAGCGGAAAGTGGCGATGATGGGTCCGGGGGGGCCGCCGGCACTTTCTGGGCGCTCGGGGGTTCGGGCGGCGGAAAGTGGCACCGAGGGGCCTGGGGGGGCCGCCGGAACTTTCGGGGCGCTCGGGGGGTCGGGTGAGAGAAAGTGGCGCCGACGGGCCCGTGGGGGCCGCCGGCACTTTCGGGGCGCTCGGGGGGTCGGGCGGCGGAAAGTGGCGCCGACGGGCCCGGGGGGGCCGCCTGCACTTTCGGGGCGCTCGGGGGGTCGGGAGGCGGAAAGTGGCGCCGACGGGCCCGGGGGGGCCGCGGGCACTTTCGGGGCGCTCGGGGGGTCGGGCGGCGGAAAGTGGTGCCGACGGGACCGGGGGGGCCGCGGGCACTTTCGGGGCGCTCGGGGGGTCGGGCGGCGGATAGTGGCGCGGACGGGCCTGGGGGGGCCGCCGGCACTTTCGGGGCGCTCGGGGTGTCAGGCGGCGGAAAGTGGCGCCGACGGGCCCGGGGGGGCCGCCGGCACTTTCGGGGCGCTTGGGGGTCGGGCGGCGGAAAGTGGCGATGACGGGTCCCGGGGGGGCCGCCGGCAGTTTCGGGGCGCTCGGGGGTTCGGGCGGCGGAAAGTGGCGCCGAGGGGCCTGGGGGGGCCTCTGGCACTTGCAAGGCGCTCGGGGGGTCGGGGGGTAGAAAGTGGCTCCGACGGGCCCGGGGGGGCCGCCGGCACTTTCGGGGCGCCCGGGGGGTCGGGCGGCGGAAAGTGGCGCCGACGGGCCCGGGGGGGCCGCCGGCACTTTCGGGGCGCTCGGGGGGTCGGGCGGCGGAAAGTGGCGCCGACGGGACGGGGGGGCCGCCGGCACTTTCGGGGCGCTCGGAGGGTCGGGGGAGAAAAGTGGCGCCGATGGGTCCGGGGGGGCCGCCGGCACTTTCAGGGCGCTCGGGGTTCGGGCGGCGGAAAATGGCGCCGACGGGTCCGGGGGGGGCCGCCGGCACTTTCGGGGCGCTCGGGGGTCGGGCGGCGGAAAGTGGCGCCGACGGGTCCGGGGGGGCCGCCGGCACTTTCGGTGCGCTCGGGGGTTCGGGCAGCGGAAAGTGGTGCCGAGGGGCCCGGGGGGGGCCGCCGGCACTTTCGTGGCGCTCGGGGGGTCGGGCGGCGGAAAGTGGCGCCGACAGGTCCGGGGGGGCCGCCGGCACTTTCGGGGCGCTCGGGGGGTCGGGTGGCGGAAAGTGGCGTCGACGGTTCCGGGGGGTCCGCCGGCACTTTCGGGGCGCTCGGGGTTCGGGCGGCGGAAAGTGGCGCCGACGGGTACGGGGGGGCCGCCGGCACTTTGGGGGCGCTCGGGGGTCGGGCGGCGGAAAGTGGCGCCGACGGGTCCGGGGGGGCCGCCGGCACTTTCGGGGCGCTCGGGGGTTCGGGCTGCAGAAAGTGGTGCCGAGGGGCCCGGGGGGGCCGCCGGCACTTTCGGGGCGCTCGGGGGATCGGGCGGCGGAAAGTGGCGCCGACGGGACTGGGGGGCCGCCGGCACTTTCGGGGCGCTCGGAGGGTCGGGGGGAGAAAAGTGGCGCCGAGGGGCCTGGGGGGGCCACCGGCACTTTTGGGGCGCTCGGGGGATCGGGCGGCGGAAAGTGGCGCCGACGGGACGGGGGGGCCGCCGGCACTTTCGGGGCGCTCGGAGGGTCGGGGGGAGAAAAGTGGCGCCGACGGGTCCGGGGGGCTGCCGGCACTTTTGGGGCGCTCGGGGGGTCGGGCGGCGGAAAGTGGCGCCGGCGGGTCCGGGTGGGCCACCGGCACTTTCGGGGCACTCGAGGGGTCGGGCGGCGGAAAGCGGCGCCGACGGGTCCTGGGAGGCCGCCGGCATTTTCGGGGCGCTCGGAGGGTCGGGGGGAGAAAAGTGGCGCCGACGGGTCCGGGGGGGCCGCCGGCACTTTCAGGGCGCTCGGGGTTCGGGCGGCGGAAAGTGGCGCCGACGGGTCCGGGGGGGCCGCCGGCACTTTCGGGGCGCTCGGGGGTCGGGCGGCGGAAAGTGGCGCCGACGGGTCCGGGGGGGCCGCCGGCACTTTCGGGGCGCTCGGGGGTTCGGGCAGCGGAAAGTGGTGCCGAGGGGCCCGGGGGGGGCCGCCGGCACTTTCGTGGCGCTCGGGGGGTCGGGCGGCGGAAAGTGGCGCCGACAGGTCCGGGGGGGCCGCCGGCACTTTCGGGGCGCTCGGGGGGTCGGGTGGCGGAAAGTGGCGTCGACGGTTCCGGGGGGTCCGCCGGCACTTTCGGGGCGCTCGGGGTTCGGGCGGCGGAAAGTGGCGCCGACGGGTACGGGGGGGGCCGCCGGCACTTTGGGGGCGCTCGGGGGTCGGGCGGCGGAAAGTGGCGCCGACGGGTCCGGGGGTCCGCCGGCACTTTCGGGGCGCTCGGGGGTTCGGGCTGCAGAAAGTGGTGCCGAGGGGCCCGGGGGGGCCGCCGGCACTTTCGGGGCGCTCGGGGGATCGGGCGGCGGAAAGTGGCGCCGACGGGACTGGGGGGCCGCCGGCACTTTCGGGGCGCTCCGGGGGTCGGGTGGCGGAAAGTGGCGCCGACGGGCCCGGGGGGGCGGCCGGCACTTTAGGGGCGCTCGGGGGGTCGGGCGGCGGAAAGTGGCGCCGGCAGGTCCGGGGGGGCCGCCGGCACCTTCGGGGCACTCGAGGGGTCGGGCAGCGGAAAGCGGCGCCGACGCGTCCTGGGGGGCCGCCGGCACTTTCGGGGTGCTCGGAGGGTCGGGGGGAGAAAAGTGGCGCCGACGGGTCCGGGGGGGCCGCCGGCACTTTCAGGGCGCTCGGGGTTCGGGCGGCGGAAAGTGGCGCCGACGGGTCCGGGGGTGCTGCCGGCACTTTCGGGGCGCTCGGGGGTTCGGGCAGCGGAAAGTGGTGCCGAGGGGCCTGGGGGGGCCGCCGGCACTTTCGGGGCGCTCGGGGGGTCGGGTGGTAGAAAGTGGCGCCAGCAGGTCCGGGGGGGCCGCCGGCGCTTTCGGGGCGCTCGGGGGGTCGGGCGGCGGAAAGTGGCGCCGACGGGTCCGGGGGGGCCGCCAGCTCTTTCGGAGCGCTCGGGGGGTTGGGCGGCGGAAAGTGGCGCCGACGGGTCTGGGGGGGCCGCCGGCACTTTTGGGGCCCTCGGGGGGTCGGGCGGCGGAAAGTGGCGCCGAGGGGCCCGGGGGGGCCGCCGGCACTTTCGGGGCGCTCGGGGGGTCGGGCGGCGGAAAGTGGCGCCGACGGGTCCTCGGGGACACCGGCACTTTCGGGGCGCTCGGGGTTCGGGCGGCGGAAAGTGGCGCCGACGGGTACGGGGGGGGCCGCCGGCACTTTGGGGGCGCTCGGGGGTCGGGCGGCGGAAAGTGGCGCCGACGGGTCCGGGGGGGCCGCCGGCACTTTCGGGGCGCTCGGGGGTTCGGGCTGCAGAAAGTGGTGCCGAGGGGCCCGGGGGGGCCGCCGGCACTTTCGGGGCGCTCGGGGGATCGGGCGGCGGAAAGTGGCGCCGACGGGACTGGGGGGCCGCCGGCACATTTGGGGCGCTCCGGGGGTCGGGTGGCGGAAAGTGGCGCCGACGGGCCCGGGGGGGCGGCCGGCACTTTAGGGGCGCTCGGGGGGTCGGGCGGCGGAAAGTGGCGCCGGCAGGTCCGGGGGGGCCGCCGGCACCTTCGGGGCACTCGAGGGGTCGGGCAGCGGAAAGCGGCGCCGACGCGTCCTGGGGGGCCGCCGGCACTTTCGGGGTGCTCGGAGGGTCGGGGGGAGAAAAGTGGCGCCGACGGGTCCGGGGGGGCCGCCGGCACTTTCAGGGCGCTCGGGGTTCGGGCGGCGGAAAGTGGCGCCGACGGGTCCGGGGGTGCCGCCGGCACTTTCGGGGCGCTCGGGGGTTCGGGCAGCGGAAAGTGGTGGCGAGGGGCCTGGGGGGGCCGCCGGCACTTTCGGGGCGCTCGGGGGGTCGGGTGGTAGAAAGTGGCGCCAGCAGGTCCGGGGGGGCCGCCGGCGCTTTCGGGGCGCTCGGGGGGTCGGGCGGCGGAAAGTGGCGCCGACGGGTCCGGGGGGGCCGCCGGCTCTTTCGGAGCGCTCGGGGGTTTGTGCGGCGGAAAGTGGCGCCGACGGGTCTGGGGGGGCCGCCGGCACTTTCGGGGCGCTCGGGGGTTCGGGCAGCGGAAAGTGGTGCCGAGGGGCCTGGGGGGGCCGCCGGCACTTTCGGGGCGCTCGGGGGGTCGGGTGGTAGAAAGTGGCGCCAGCAGGTCCGGGGGGGCCGCCGGCGCTTTCGGGGCGCTCGGGGGGTCGGGCGGCGGAAAGTGGCGCCGACGGGTCCGGGGGGGCCGCCGGCTCTTTCGGAGCGCTCGGGGGGTTGGGCGGCGGAAAGTGGCGCCGACGGGTCTGGGGGGGCCGCCGGCACTTTTGGGGCCCTCGGGGGGTCGGGCGGCGGAAAGTGGGGCCGAGGGGCCCGGGGGGGCCGCCGGCACTTTCGGGGCGCTCGGGGGGTCGGGCGGCGGAAAGTGGCGCCGACGGGTCCTCGGGGACACCGGCACTTTTGGGGCGCTCGGTGGGTTGGGCGGCGGAAAGTGGCACAAAAGGGTCCGGGGGGGGCCGCCGGCATTTTCGGGGCGCTCGGGGGGTCGGGCGGAGGAAAGTGGCGCCGAGGGGTCCGGGGGGGCCGCCGGCACTTTCGGGGCGCTCGGGGGGTTGGGCGGCGGAAAGCGGCGCCGAGGGGTCCGGGGGGGGCCCCCGGCACTTTCGGGGCGCTCGGGGGGTCGGGCGGCGGAAAGTGGCGCCGACTGGCCCGGGGGGGCCGCAGGCACTTTCGGGGCGCTCGGGGGGTCGGGCGGCGGAAAGTGGCGGCGACGGGCCTGGGGGGGCCGCCGGCACTTTCGGGGCGCTCGGGGGGTCGGGTGGTAGAAAGTGGCGCCAGCAGGACCGGGGGGGCCGCCGGCGCTTTCGGGGCGCTCGGGGGGTCGGGCGGCGGAAAGTGGCACCGACGGGTCTGGGGGGGCCGCCGGCACTTTTGGGGCGCTCGGGTGGTCGGGCGGCGGAAAGTGGCGCCGACGGGTCCTGGGGGCCGCCGGCACTTTCGGGGCGCTCGGGGGGTCGGGCGGAGGAAAGTGGCGCCGAGGGGTCCGGGGGGGCCGCCGGCACTTTCGGGGCGCTCGGGGGGTCGGGCGGCGGAAAGCGGCGCCGAGGGGTCCGGGGGGGCCCCCGGCACTTTCGGGGCGCTCGGGGGGTCGGGCGGCGGAAAGTGGCGCCGACTGGCCCGGGGGAGCCGCAGGCACTTTCGGGGCGCTCGGGGGGTCGGGCGGCGGAAAGTGGCGGCGACGGGCTTGGGGGGGCCGCCGGCACTTTCGGGGCGCTCGGGGGGTCGGGTGGTAGAAAGTGGCGCCAGCAGGTCCGGGGGGGCCGCCGGCGCTTTCGGGGCGCTCGGGGGGTCGGGCGGCGGAAAGTGGCACCGACGGGTCCGGGGGGGCCGCCGGCTCTTTCGGAGCGCTCGGGGGGTCGGGCGGCGGAAAGTGGCGCCGACGGGTCTGGGGGGGCCGCCGGCACTTTTGGGGCGCTCGGGTGGTCGGGCGGCGGAAAGTGGCACCGACGGGTCCTGGGGGCCGCCGGCACTTTCGGGGCGCTCGGGGGGTCGGGCGGTGGAAAGTGTCGTCGAGGGCTCCGGGTGGGCCGCCAGCACTTTCGGGGCGCTCTCGGCGTCGGGTGGCGGAAAGTGGCGCCGACGGGTCCTCGGGGACACCGGCACTTTTGGGGCGCTCGGGGGGTCGGGCGGCGGAAAGTGGCACAAAAGGGTCCGGGGGGCCGCCGGCACTTTCGGGGCGCTCGGGGGGTCGGGCGGCGGAAAGCGGCTCCGATGGGTCCGGGGGGGCCGCCGGTACTTTCGGGGCACTAGGGGGGTCGGGCAGCGGAAAGTGGCGCCGACAGGTCCGGGGGGGCCGCCGGCTCTTTCGGAGCGCTCGGGGGGTCGGGCGGCGGAAAGTGGCACCGACGGGTCTGGGGGGGCCGCCGGCACTTTTCGGGCCCTTGGGGGGTCGAGCGGCGCAAAGTGGCGCCGAGGGGCCCGGGGGGGCCGCCGGCACTTTCGGGGCGCTCGGGGGGTCGGGCGGCGGAAAGTGGCGCTGGCGGGTCCGGGGGGTCCCCGGCACTTTCGGGGCGCTCAGGGGGTCTGGCGGCGGAAAGTGGCGCCGACGGGTCCGGGAGGGCCGCCGGCAATTTCAGGGCACTCGGGGGTCGGGCGGCGGAAAGTGGCACCGATGGGTCCGGGGGGGCCGCCGGCACTTTCGGGGCGCTCGGGGGGTCCGGCGGCAGAAAGTGGCGCCGATGGGTCCGGGGGGGCCCCGGCACTTTCGGGACGCTCGGGGGGTCGGGCGGCGGAAAGTGGCGCCGATGGGTCCGGCGGGGCCGCCGGCACTTTCAGGGCGCTCGCGGGGTCGGGCAGCGGAAAGTGGCGCCGACGAGTACGGGGGGGCCGCCGGCACTTTCGGGGCGCTCGGGGGGTCGGGCGGCGGAAAATGGCGCCGACGAGTACGGGGGGGCCGCCGGCACTTTCGGGGCGCTCGGGGGGTCGGGCGGCGGAAAATGGCGCCGACGGGTCCGGGGGTCGCCGGCACTTTTGGGGCGTTCGGGGGGTCGGGCGGAGGAAAGTGGCGCCGAGGGGTCCGGGGGGGCCGCCGGCACTTTCGGGGCGCTCGGGGGGTCGGGCGGCGGAAAGCGGCGCCGAGGGGTCCGGGGGTCTGCCGGCACTTTCGGGGCGCTCGGGGGGTCGGGCGGCGGAAAGTGGCGCCGACGGACCCGGGGGGGCCCCCGGCACTTTCGGGGCGCTCGGGGGGTCGGGCGGCGGAAAGTGGCGCCGACTGGCCCGGGGGGGACGCCGGCACTTTCGGGGCGCTCGGGGGGTCGGGCGGCGGAAAGTGGCGGCGACGGGCCTGGGGGGGCCGCCGGCACTTTCGGGGCGCTCGGGGGGTCGGGTGGTAGAAAGTGGCGCCGACGGGCCCGGGGGGCCGGCGGCACGTTCGGGGCGCTCGGGGGGTCGGGCGGCGGAAAGTGGCGCCGACGGACCCGGGGGGGCCGCCGGCACTTTCGGGGCGCTCGGGGGGTCGGGCGGCGGAAAGTGGCATTGACGGGTCCGGGGGGGCCGCTGGCACTTTCGGGGCGCTCGGGGGTTCGGGCGGCGGAAAGTGGCGCCGAGGGGCCCGGGGGGTCCGCCGGCACTTTCGGGGCGCTCGGGGGGTCGGGCGGCGGAAAGTGGCGCCAGCAGGTCCGGGGGGGCCGCCGGCGCTTTCGGGGCGCTCGGGGGGATCGGGCGGCGGAAAGTGGCGCCGACGGGTCCGGGGGGGCCGCCGGCTCTTTCGGAGCGCTCGGGGGGTCGGGCGGCGGAAAGTGGCGCCGACGGGTCTGGGGGGGCCGCCGGCACTTTTGGGGCCCTCGGGGGGTCGGGCGGCGGGAAGTGGCGCCGAGGGGCCCGGGGGGGCCGCCGGCACTTTCGGGGCGCTCGGGGGGTCGGGCGGCGGAAAGTGGCGCCGACGGGTCCTCGGGGACACCGGCACTTTTGGGGCGCTCGGTGGGTCGGGCGGCGGAAAGTGGCACAAAAGGGTCCGGGGGGGCCGCCGGCACTTTCGGGGCGCTCGGGGGTTCGGGCGGCGGAAAGTGGCACCGAGGGGCCCGGGGGGTCCGCCGGCGCTTTCGGGGTGCTCGGGGGTTCGGGCGGCAGAAAGTGGCGCCGATGGGTCCGGGGGGGCCGTCGGCACTTTTGGGGCCCTCGGGGGGTCGGGCGGCGCAAAGTGGCGCCAAGGGCCCCGGGGGGGCCGCCGGCACTTTCGGGGCGCTCGGGGGGTCGGGCGGCGGAACGTGGCGCCGGCGGGTCCGGGGGGGCCGCCGGCACTTTCGGGGCGCTCGGGGGGTCGGGCGGCGGAAAGTGGCGCCGACGGGTCCGGGGGGGCCGCCGGCACTTTCGGGGCGCTCGGGGGGTCCGGCGGCGGAAAGTGGCGCCGATGGGTCCGGGGGGACCCCGGCACTTTCGGGACGCTCGGGGGGTCGGGCGGCGGAAAGAGGCGCCGACGGGTCCGACGGGGCCGCCGGCACTTTCAGGGCGCTCGCGGGGTCGGGCGGCGGAAAGTGGCGCCGATGGGTCCGGGGGGTCCGGCGGCACTTTCGGGGCGCTCGGGGGGTCGGGCGGTGGAAAGTGTCGTTGAGGGGTCCGGGTGGGCCGCCAGCACTTTCGGGGCGCTCTCGGCGTCGGGCGGCGGAAAGTGGCGCCGACGGGTCCTCGGGGACACCGGCACTTTCGGGGCGCTCGGGGGGTCCGGCGGCGGAAAGTGGCGCCGATGGGTCCGGGGGGGCCCCGGCACTTTCGGGACGCTCGGGGGGTCGGGCAGCGGAAAGTGGCGCCGACGGGTACGGGGGGGCCGCCGGCACTTTCGGGGCGCTCGGGGGGTCGGGCGGCGGAAAATGGCGCCGACGGGTCCGGGGGTCGCCGGCACTTTTGGGGCGCTCGGGGGGTCGGGCGGAGGAAAGTGGCGCCGAGGGGTCCGGGGGGGCCGCCGGCACTTTCGGGGCGCTCGGGGGGTCGGGCGGCGGAAAGCGGCGCCGAGGGGTCCGGGGGGGCCGCCGGCACTTTCGGGGCGCTCGGGGGGTCGGGCGGCGGAAAGTGGCGCCGACGGACCAGGGGGGGCCCCCGGCACTTTCGGGGCGCTCGGGGGGTCGGGCGGTGGAAAGTGGCGCCGACTGGCCCGGGGGGGACGCCGGCACTTTCGGGGCGCTCGGGGTGTCGGGCGGCGGAAAGTGGCGGCGACGGGCCTGGGGGGGCCGCCGGCACTTTCGGGGCGCTCGCGGGGTCGGGTGGTAGAAAGTGGCGCCGACGGGCCCGGGGGGGCCGGCGGCACGTTCGGGGCGCTCGGGGGGTCGGGCGGCGGAAAGTGGCGCCGACGGACCCGGGGGGGCCGCCGGCACTTTCGGGGCGCTCGGGGGGTCGGGCGGCGGAAAGTGGCATTGACGGGTCCGGGGGGGCCGCTGGCACTTTCGGGGCGCTCGGGGGTTCGGGCGGCGGAAAGTGGCGCCGAGGGGCCCGGGGGGTCCGCCGGCACTTTCGGGGCGCTCGGGGGGTCGGGCGGCGGAAAGTGGCACCAGCAGGTCCGGGGGGGCCGCCGGCGCTTTCGGGGCGCTCGGGGGGGTCGGGCGGCGGAAAGTGGCGCCGACGGGTCCGGGGGGGCCGCCGGCTCTTTCGGAGCGCTCGGGGGGTCGGGCGGCGGAAAGTGGCACAAAAGGGTCCGGGGGGGCCGCCGGCACTTTCGGGGCGCTCGGGGGGTCGGGCGTCGGAAAGCGGCGCCGATGGGTCCTGGGGGGCCGCCGGTACTTTCGGGGCACTCGGGGGGTCGGGCAGCGGAAAGTGGCGCCGACAGGTCCGGGGGGGGCCGCCGGCACTTTCGGGGCGCTCGGGGGGTCGGGGGGCGGAAAGTGGGGCCGACGGGTCCGGGGGGGCCGCCGGCACTTTTGGGGCGCTCGGGGGGTCGGGCGGCGAAAAGTGGCGCCGAGGGGCCCAGGGGGGACGTCGGCACTTTCGGGGCGCTCGGGGGGTCTGGCGGCGGAAAGTGGCGCCGACGGGAGTGGGGGGGCCGCCGGCAATTTCGGGGCGCTGGGGGGTCGGGCGGGAGAAAGTGGCGCCGACGGGCCCGGGGGGGCCACCGGCACTTTTGGGGCGCTCGGGGGGTCGGGCGGCGAAAAGTGGCGCCGAAGGGCCCAGGGGGGCCGTCGGCACTTTCGGGGCGCTCGGGGGGTCGGGCGGGAGAAAGTGGCGCCGACGGGCCCGGGGGGGCCGCCGGCAATTTCGGGGCTCTCGGGGGGTCGGGCGGCGGAAAGTGGCGCTGACGGGCCCGGGGGGGCCGCCGGCACTTTCGGGGCGCTCGGGGGTTCGGGCGGCGGAAAGTGGCACCGAGGGGCCCGGGGGGTCCGCCGGCGCTTTCGGGGTGTTCGGGGGTTCGGGCGGCAGAAAGTGGCGCCGACGGGTCCGGGGGGGCCGCCGGCACTTTTGGGGCCCTCGGGGGGACGGGCGGCGCAAAGTGGCGCCAAGGGGCCCGGGGGGGCCGCCGGCACTTTCGGGGCGCTCGGGGGGTCGGGCGGCGGAACGTGGCGTCGGCGGGTCCGGGGGGGCCGCCGGCACTTTCGGGGCGCTCGGGGGGTCGGGCGGCGGAAAGTGGCGCCGACGGGTCCGGGGGGGCCGCCGGCACTTTCGGGGCGCTCGGGGGGTCCGGCGGCGGAAAGTGGCACCGATGGGTCCGGGGGGGCCCCGGCACTTTCGGGACGCTCGGGGGGTCGGGCGGCGGAAAGTGGCGCCGACGGGTCCGACGGGGCCGCCGGCACTTTCAGGGCGCTCGCAGGGTCGGGCGGCGGAAAGTGGCGCCGACGGGTCCGGGGGGTCCGGCGGCACTTTCGGGGCGCTCGGGGTGTCGGGCGGTGGAAAGTGTCGTTGAGGGGTCCGGGTGGGCCGCCAGCACTTTCGGGGCGCTCTCGGCGTCGGGCGGCGGAAAGTGGCGCCGACGGGTCCTCGGGGACACCGGCACTTTTGGGGCGCTCGGGGGGTCGGGCGGCGGAAAGTGGCACAAAAGGGTCCGGGGGGGCCGCCGGCACTTTCGGGGCGCTCGGGGGGTCGGGCGGCGGAAAGCGGCTCCGATGGGTCCGGGGGGGCCGCCGGTACTTTCGGGGCACTCGGGGGGTCGGGCAGCGGAAAGTGGCACCGACAGGTCCAGGGGGGCCGCCGGCTCTTTCGGAGCGCTCGGGGGGTCGGGCGGCGGAAAGTGGCGCCGATGGGTCCGGCGGGGCCGCCGGCACTTTCATGGCGCTCGCGGGGTCGGGCAGCGGAAAGTGGCCCCGACGGGTACGGGGGGGCCGCCGGCACTTTTCGGGCCCTTGGGGGGTCGGGCGGCGCAAAGTGGCACCGAGGGGCCCGGGGGGGCCGCCGGCACTTTCGGGGCGCTCGGGGGGTCGGGCGGCGGAAAGTGGCACCGACGGGTCCGGGGGGGCCGCCGGCACTTTCGGGGCGCTCGGGGGGTCCGGCGGCGGAAAGTGGCGCCGATGGGTCCGGGGGGGCCCCGGCACTTTCGGGACGCTCGGGGGGTCGGGCGGCGGAAAGTGGCGCCGACGGGTACGGGGGGGCCGCCAGCACTTTCGGGGCGCTCGGGGGGTCGGGCGGCGGAAAGTGGCACAAAAGTTTCTGGGGGGGCCGCCGGCACTTTCGGGGCGCTCGGGGGGACGGGCGGCGGAAAGCGGCGCCGATGGGTCCGGGGGGGCCGCCGGTACTTTCGGGGCGCTCGGGGGTCGGGCGGCGGAAAGTGGCGCCGACGGGTCCGGGGGGGCCGCCGGCACTTTCGGGGCGCTCGGGGGGTCGGGTGGCGGAAAGTGGCGCCGACGGGTCCTCGGGGACACCGGCACTTTCGGGGCGCTCGGGGGGTCGGGCGGCGGAAAGTGGCACAAAAGGGTCCGGGGGGGCCGCCGGCAATTTCAGGGCGCTCGGGGGTCGGGCGGCGGAAAGTGGCGTCGACGGGTCCGGGGGGGCCGCCTGCACTTTCGGGGCGCTAGGGGGGTCCGGCGGCGGAAAGTGGCGCCGACGGGTCCGGGGGTGCGCCGGCACTTTCGGGACGCTCGGGGGTTCGGGCGGCGGAAAGTGGCGTCGACGGGTCCGGGGGGGCCGCCTGCACTTTCGGGGCGCTAGGGGGGTCCGGCGGCGGAAAGTGGCACAAAAGGGTCCGGGGGGGCCGCCGTCACTTTCGGGGCGCTCGGGGGGTCGGGCGGAGAAAAGCGGCGCCGATGGGTCCGGGGGGCCGCCGGTACGTTCGGGGCGCTCGGGGGGTCTGGCGGCCGAAAGTGGTGTCGACGGATCCGGGGGTTCCGGCGGCACTCTCGGGGCGTTCGGGGGGTCGGGCGGCAGAAAGTGGCGCCGACGGGTCCGGGGGGGCCGCCGGCACTTTCGGGGCGCTCGGGGGGTTGGGGGGCGGAAAGTGGGGCCGACGGGTCCGGGGGGGGCGCCCGCACTTTCGGGGCGCTCGGGTGGTCGGGCAGCAAAAAGTGGCGCCGACGGACCTGGGGGGGCCGCCGGTAATTTCGGGGCGCTCGGGGGGTCGGGCGGCAGAAAGTGGCGCCGACGGGCCCGGGGGGGCCGCCGGCACTATCTGGGCGCTCGGGGGTCGGGCGGGGAAAATGGCGGCGACGGGCCCGGGGGGGCCGCCGGCACTTTCGGGGCGCTCGAGGGGTCGGTCGGCGGAAAGTGGCGCCGACGGGCCGGGGGGGCCACCGGCACTTTCGGGGCGCTCGGGCGGCGGAAAGTGGCGCCGACGGGTCCGGGGGGGCCGCCGGCACTTTCGGGGCGCTCGGGGGGTCGGGGGAGGAAAGTGGCGCCGACGGGTCCTGGCGGGCCGCCGGCACTTTCGGGGCGCTCGGGGGGTCGGGGGCGGAAAGTGGCGCCGACGGGTCCTGGCGGGCCGCCGGCACTTTCGGGGCGCTCGGCGGGTCGGGCGGCGGAAAGTGGCGCCGAGGTGTCCGGGGAGGCCGCCGGCACTTTCGGGGCGCTCAGGGGGTCGGGCTGCGGAAAGTGGCGCCGACGGGTCCGGGGGGGCCGCCGGCACTTTCTGATCGCTCTGGGGGTCGGGCGGCGGAAAGTGGCGCCGACGGGTCCGGGGGGGTCGCCGGCACTTTCAGGGCGCTCGCGGGGTCGGGCGGCGGAAAGTGGTGCCGATGGGTCCGTGGGGGCCGCCGACACTTTCGGGGCGCTCGGGCGGCGGAAAGTGGCGCCGACGGGTCCGGGGGGGCCGCCGGCACTTTCGGGGCGCTCGGGGGCGGAAAGTGGCGCCGACGGGTCCTGGCGGGCCGCCGGCACTTTCGGGGCGCTCGGCGGGTCGGGCGGCGGAAAGTGGCGCCGAGGTGTCCGGGGAGGCCGCCGGCACTTTCGGGGCGCTCAGGGGGTCGGGCTGCGGAAAGTGGCGCCGACGGGTCCGGGGGGGCCGCCGGCACTTTCTGATCGCTCTGGGGGTCGGGCGGCGGAAAGTGGCGCCGACGGGTCCGGGGGGGTCGCCGGCACTTTCAGGGCGCTCGCGGGGTCCGGCGGCGGAAAGTGGTGCCGATGGGTCCGTGGGGGCCGCCGACACTTTCGGGGCGCTCGGGCGGCGGAAAGTGGCGCCGACGGGTCCGGGGGGGCCGCCGGCACTTTCGGGGCGCTCGGGGGCGGAAAGTGGCGCCGACGGGTCCTGGCGGGCCGCCGGCACTTTCGGGGCGCTCGGCGGGTCGGGCGGCGGAAAGTGGCGCCGAGGTGTCCGGGGAGGCCGCCGGCACTTTCGGGGCGCTCGGGGGGTCGGGCTGCGGAAAGTGGCGCCGACGGGTCCGGGGGGGCCGCCGGCACTTTCGGAGCGCTCGGGGGGTCGGGCGGCGGAAAGTGGCGCCGACGAGTCCGGGGGGGTCGCCGGCACTTTCAGTGCGCTCGCGGGGTCGGGCGGCGGAAAGTGGCGCCGATGGGTCCGGGGGTCCGGCGGCACTTTCGGGGCGCTCGGGTGGTCGGGCGGCGGAAAGTGGCGCCGACGGGTCCTGGGGGCCGCCGGCACTTTCGGGGCGCTCGGGGTGTCGGGCGGTGGAAAGTGGCTTCGAGGGGTCCGGGTGGGCCGCCAGCACTTTCGGGGCGCTCGGGGGGTCGGGCGGCGGAAAGTGGCACAAAAGTGTCCGGGGGGGCCGCCGGCACTTTCGGGGCGCTCGGGGGGTCGGGCGGCGGAAAGCGGCGCCGATGGGTCTGGGGGGCCGCCGGTACGTTCGGGGCGCTCGGGGGGTCTGGCGGCCGAAAGTGGTGTCGACGGGTCCGGGGGTTCCGGCCGCACTTTCGGGGCGCTCGTGGTGTCGGGCGGCAGAAAGTGGCGCCGACGGGTCCGGGGGGGCCGCCGGTAATTTCGGGGCACTCGGGGGGTCGGGGGGCGGAAAGTGGGGCCGACGCGTCCAGTGGGGCCGCCCGCACTTTCGGGGCGCTCGGGTGGTCGGGCGGCGAAAAGTGGCGCCGAGGGGCCCGAGGGGGCCGTCGGCACTTTCGGGGCGCTCGGGGGTCTGGCGGCGGAAAGTGGCGCCGACAGGCCCGGGGGGGCCGCCGGCACTTTCGCGGCGCTCGGGGGGTCGGGTGGTAGAAAATGGCGCCGACGGGCCCGGGGGGGCCGCCGGCACTTTCGGGGCGCTCGGGGGGGTGGGCGGCGGAATGTGGCGCCGACGGGTCCGGGGGGGCCGCCGGCACTTTCGGGGCGCTCGGGGGGTCGGGCGGCGGAAAGTGGCGCTGACGGGCTCGGGGGGCCGCCGGCACTTTCGGGGCGCTCGGGGGGTCGGGCGGCGGAAAGTGGCGCCGACGGGCCGGGGGGGCCGCCGGCACTTTCTGGGCGCTCGGGGGGTCGGGCGGCGGAAAGTGGCGCCGACGGGCCCGGGGGGGCCGCCGGCACTTTCAGGGCGCTCGGGGGGTCGGGCGGCGGAAAGTGGCGCCGACGGGCCCGGGGGGGCCGCCGGCACTTTCGGGGCGCTCGGGGGTTCGGGCGGCGGAATGTGGCGCCGACGGGCCTGGGGGGTGCGCCGGCACTTTCAGGGCGCTCGGGGGGTCGGGCGGCGGAAAATGGTGCCGAGGGGCCCCGGGGGGCCGCCGGCACTTTCAGGGCGCTCGCGGGGTCGGGCGGCGGAAAGTGGCGCCGACGGGTCCGGGGGGTCGCCGGCACTTTCAGGGCGCTTGCTGGGTCGGGCGGCGGAAAGTGGCGCCGACGGGTCCGGCGGGTCCGGCGGCACTTTCGGGGCGCTTAGGTGGTCGGGCGGCGGAAAGTGGCGCCGACGGGTCCTGGGGGCCGCCGGCACTTTCGGGGCGCTCGGGGTGTCGGGCGGTGGAAAGTGGCGTCGAGGAGTCCGGGTGGGCCGCCAGCACTTTCGGGGCGCTCTCGGGGTTGGGCGGCGGAAAGTGGCGCCGACGGGTCCTCGGGGACTCCGGCACTTTCGGGGCGCTCGGGGGGTCGGGCGGCAGAAAGTGGCACAAAAGGGTCCGGGGGGGCCGCCGGCACTTTCGGGGCGCTCGGGGGGTCGGGCGGAGGAAAGCGGCGCCGATGGGTCCGGGGGTCCGCCGGTACGTTCGGGGCGCTCGGGGGGTCTGGCGGCTGAAAGTGGTGTCGATGGGTCCGGGGGTTCCGGCGGCACTTTCGGGGCGTTCGGGGGTTCGGGCGGCAGAAAGTGGCGCCGACGGGTCCGGGGGGGCCGCCGGCACTTTCGGGGCGCTCGGGGGGTCGGGGGGCGGAAAGTGGGGCCGACGGGTCCGGGGGGGCCACCCGCACTTTCGGGGCGCTCGGGCGGTCGGACGGCGGAAAGTGGCGCCGACGGGTCCGGGGGGGCCGCCGGCACTTTCGGGGCGCTCGGTGGGTCGGGCGGCGGAAAGTGGCGACGACAGGTCCGGGGGGGCCGCCGGAACTTCCGGGACGCTCGGGGGGTCGGGCGGCGGAAAGTGGCGCCGACAGGTCCGGGGTGTCCGCCGGGACTTTCTGGGCGCTCGGTGGGTCGGGAGGCGGAAAGTGGTGCCGACGGATCCAGGGGGGCCGCTGGCACTTTCGGGGCGCTCGGGGGTCGGGTGGTGGAAAGTGGCGCCGACGGGTCCGGGGGGCCGCCGGCACTTTCGGGGCGCTCGGGGGGTCGGGCGGCGGAACGTGGCGCCGACGGGTCCGGGGGGCCGCCGGCAATTTCGGGGCGCTCGGGGGTCGGGCGGCGGAAAGTGGCGCCGACGGGTCCGGGGGGGCCGCCGGCACTTTCGGGGCGCTCGGGGGGTCCAGCGGCGGAATGTGGCGCCGACGGGTCCGGGGGGGCCGCCGGCACTTTCGGGGCGCTCGGGGGGTAGGGCGGCGGTAAGTGGTGCCGACGGGTCCGGGGGGGCCGCCGGCACTTTCGGGGCGCTCGGGGGGGTGGGCGGCGGAATGTGGCGCCGACGGGCCCGGGGGGGCCGCCGGCACATTCGGGGCGCTCGGGGGGTAGGGCGGCGGTAAGTGGTGCCGACGGGTCCGGGGGGGCCGCCGGCACTTTCGGGGCGCTCGGGGGGGTGGGCGGCGGAATGTGGCGCCGACGGGTCCGGTGGGGCCGCCGGCACTTTTGGGCGCTCGGGGGGTAGGGCGGCGGAAAGTGGCGCTGATGGGTTCGGGGGGGCCGCCGGCACTTTCGGGGCACTCGGGGGGTCGGGCGGGGGAATGTGGCACAAAAGGGTCCGGGGGGGCCGCCGGCACTTTCGGGGCGCTCGGGGGGATGGGTGGCGGAAAGCGGCGCCGATGGGTCCGGGGGGCCGCCGGTACTTTCGGGGCGCTCGGTGGGTCGGGCGGCGGAAAGTGGCGTCGACGGGTCCGGGGGTGCCGGCGGCACTTTCGGAGTGCTCGGGGGGTCGGGCGGCGGAAAGTTGCGCCGACGGGTCCGGGGGGGCCGTCGGCACTTTCGGGGAGCTCGGGGGATCGGGGGGCGGAAAGTGGCGCCGACGGGTCCGGGGGTCGGCGGCACTTTCGGGGCGCTCGGGGGGTCGGGCGGCGGAAAGTGGCGCCGAGGGGTCCGGGGGGGCTGCCGGCACTTTCGGGGCGCTCCGGGTGTCGGGAGGCGGAAAGTGGCGCCGACGGGTCCGGGGGGGCCGCCGGCACTTTCGGGGCGCTCGGGGGGTCGGGCGGCGGAAAGTGGCACAAAAGTTTCTGGTGGGGCCGCCGGCACTTTCGGGGCGCTCGGGGGGACGGGCGGCGGAAAGCGGCGCCGATGTGTCCGGGGGGGCCGCCGGTACTTTCGGGGCGCTCGGGGGGTCGGGCGGCGGAAAGTGGCGTCGACGGGTCCGGGGGTACCGGCGGCACTTTCGGAGCGCTCGGGGGGTCGGGCGGCAGAAAGTGGCGCCGACGGGTCCGGGGGGGCCGCCGGCACTTTCGGGGCGCTCGGGGGATCGGGGGGCGGAAATTGGCGCCGACGGGTCTGGGGTTCGCCGGCACTTACGGGGCGCTCGGGGGGTCGGGCGGCGGAAACTGGCGCCGACGGGCTCGGGGGGGCCGCTGGCACTTTCGGGGCGCTCAGGGTGTCGGGCTGCGGAAAGTGGCGCCGACGGGTCTGGGGTTCGCCGGCACTTACGGGGCGCTCGGGGGGTCGGGCGGCGGAAACTGGCGCCGACGGGCCCGGGGGGGTCGCCGGCACTTTCGGGGCGCTCGGGGGGTCGGGCGACGGAAAGTGGCGCCGACGGGCCCGGGGGGGCCGCCGGAACTTTCGGGGCGCTCGGGGGGTCGGGCGGCGGAAAGTGGCGCCAACGGGTCCGGGGGGGCCGCCGGCAATTTCGGGACGCTCGGGGTTCGGGCGGCGGAAAATGGCGCCGACGGGTCCGGGGGGCCGCCGGCACTTTCGGAGCGCTCGGGGGGTCCGGCGGCGGAAAGTCGCGCCGACGGGTCCAGGGGGGCTGCCGGCACTTTCGGGGCGCTCGGGGGGTCGGGTGGTAGAAAGTGGCGCCGACAGGCCCGGGGGGGCCGCCGGCACTTTCGGGGCGCTCGGGGGGTCGGGCGGCCGAAAGTGGCGCCGACGGGCCCGGGGGGGCCGCCGGCACTTTCGGGGCGCTCAGGGGGTCGGGCTTCGGAAAGTGGCGCCGACGGGTCCGGGGGGGCCGCCGGCACTTTCGGAGCGCTCGGGGGATCGGGGGGCGGAAAGTGGCGCCGACGGGTCCGGGGGTCGCCGGCACTTTCGGGGCGCTCGGGGGGTCGGGCGGCGGAAAGTGGCGCCGAGGGGTCCGGGGGTCGCCGGCACTTTCGGGGCGCTCGGGGGGTCGGGCGGCGGAAAGTGGCGCCGAGGGGTCCTGTGGGGCCGCCGGCACTTTCGGGGCGCTCGGGGGGTCGAGCGGCGGAAAGTGGCGCCGAAGGGCCCGGGGGGCCGCCGGCACTTTCGGGGCGCTCGGGGGGTCGGGCGGCGGAAAGTGGCGCCGACGGGCCCGGGGGGGCCGCCTGCACTTTCGGGGCGCTCGGGGGGTCGGACGGCGGAAAGTGGCGCCGACGGGCCCGGGAGGGCCGCCGGCACTTTCGGGGCGCTCGGGGGGTCGGGTGGCGGAATGTGGCGCCGACGGGCCCGCGGGGGCCGCCGGCACTTTCGGGGCGCTCGGGGGGTCGGGCGGCGGAAAGTGGCGCCGACGGGCCGGGGGGGCCGCCGGCACTTTCGGGGCGCTCGGGGGGGTCGGGCGGCGTAAAGTGGTGCCGACGGGTCCGGGGGGGCCGCCGAAACTTTCGGGGCGCTCGGGGGGTCGGGCGGCGGAAAGTGGCGCCGACGGGTCCGGGGGGGCCGCCGGCACTTTCGGGGCGCTTGGGGTGTCGGGCGGCGGAAATTCGCGCCGACGGGTCCGGAGGGGCCGCCGGCACTTTCGGGGCGCTCGGGGGGTCAGGCGGCGTAAAGTGGCGTTGACGGGTCCGGGGGGGCCGCCGGCACTTTCGGGGCGCTCGGGGGGTCGGGCGGTGGAAAGTGTCGCCGACGGGCCCGGGGGGGCCGCCGGCACTTTCGGGGCGCTTGGGGTGTCCGGCGGCGGAAATTCGTGCAGACGGGTCCGGGGGGCGCCGGCACTATCGGGGCGCTCGGGGGGTCGGGCGGCGTAAAGTGGCGCTGACGGGTCCGGGGGGGCCGCTGGCACTTTCGGGGCGCTCGGGCGTTCGGGTGGCGGAAAGTTGCGCCGGCGGTTCCGGGGGGGCCGCCGGCACTTTCGGAGCGCTCGGGGGGTTGGGCGCCGGAAAGTGGCACGGACGGGTCCAGGGGGGCCGCCGGCACTTTCGGGGCACTCTGAGGGTCGGGCGGTGGAAAGTGGCGCCGACGGGTCCGGGGGGGCCGCCGGCACTTTCGGGCGCTCGGGGGATCGGGCGGTGGAATGTGGCGTTGACGGGTCCGGGGGGGCCGCAGGCACTTTCGGGGCGCTCGGGGGTTCGGGCGGCGGAAAGTTGCCCCGACGGTTCCGGGGGGGCCGCCGGCACTTTCGGGGCGCTCGGGGGGTCGGGCGGTGGAAAGTTCTGCCGACAGGTCGAGGGGGCCGCCGGAACTTTTGGGGTGCTCGGGGGTTCGGGCGGCGGAAAGTGGCGCCGACGGGTCCGGGGGGGCAGCCGGCACTTTCGGGGCGCTCTGGGGGTCGGGCGGCGGAAAGTGGCGCCGACGGGTCCGGGGGGGCCGCCGGCACTTTCGGGGCGCTCGGTGGGTCCGGCGGCGGAAAGTGGCGCCAACGGTTCCGGGGAGGCCGCCATCACTTTTGGGGCGCTTGGGGTGTCGGGCGGCGGAAAGTGGCCCTGGCGGGTCCGGGGGGGCCGCCGGCACTTTCAGGGTGCTCGGGGGGTCGGGAGGCGGAAAGTGTCGACGACGGGTCTGGCGGGGCCGACGGCACTTTCGGGGCACTCGGGGGTCGGGCGGCGGAAAGTGGCGCCGACGGGTCCGGGGGGGCTGCTGGCAGTTTCGGGGCGCTCGGGGGTTCGGGCGGCGGAAATTCGCGCCGACGGGTCCGGGGGGGCCGCCGGCACTTTCGGGCCGCTCAGGGGGTCGGGCGGCGGAAAGTGGCGCCGGCGGGTCCGGGGGGCCCGCCGCAACTTTCGGGGCGCTCTGGGGGTCGGGCGGCAGAAAGTGGCGCCGACGGGTCCGGGGGGCCGCCGGCACTTTCGGGGCGCTCGGGGGGTAGGGCGGCGGAAAGTGGCGCCGACGGGTCCGGGGGGGCCGCCGGCACTTTCGGGGCGCTCGGGGGGGTGGGCGGCGGAATGTGGTGCCGACGGGTCTGGGGGGGCCGCCGGCACTTTGGGGCGCTCGGGGGGTCGTGGGGTAGAAAGTGGTGCCGATGGGTCCGGGGGTCCGCCGGCACTTTCGGGGCGCTCGGGGGGTCGGGCGGCGGAAAATTGCGTCGACGGGTCCGGGGGGGCCGCCGGCACTTTCGGGGCGCTCGGGGGGTAGGGCGGCGGAAAGTGGCGCCGACGGGTCCGGGGGGGCCGCCGGCACTTTCGGGGCGCTCGGGGGGGTGGGCGGCGGAATGTGGCGCCGACGGGTCCGGGGGGGCCGCCGGCACTTTGGGGCGCTCGGGGGGTCGGGCGGCGGAAAGTGGCGCCGACGGGTCCTGGGGGCCGCCGGCACTTTCGGTGCGCTCGGAGGGTCGGGCGGCGGAAAGAGGCGCCGAGGGGTCCGGGTGGGCCGCCGGCACTTTCGGTGTGCTCGCGGGGTCGGGCGGCGGAAAGTGGCGCCGACGGGTCCGGGGGGTCGCCGGCACTTTCGGAGCGCTCGGGGGGGTCGGGCGGCGGAAAGTGGCGCCGACGGGTACGGGGGGGCCGCCGGCACTTTTGGGGCGTTCGGGGGGTCGGGCGGCGGAAAGTGGCGCCGACGGGTCCGGGGGGGGCCGCCGGCGCTTTCGGGGCGCTCGGGGGGTTGGGCTGCGGAAAGTGGCGCCGACGGGTCCGGGGGGGCCGCCGGCTCTTTCGGGGCTCTCGGGGGGTCGGGCGGCGGAAAGTGGCGCCGACGGGTTTGGGGGGGCCGCCGGCACTTTCGGGGCGCTCGGGGGATCGGGCGGCGGAAAGTGGCGCCGAGGGGCCCGGGGGGGCCGCCGGCACTTTCGGGGCGCTCGGGGGGTCGGGTGGCAGAAAGTGGCGCCGGCGGGGCCGGGGGGCCGCCGGCATTTTCGGGGCGCTCGGGGGGTCGTGCGGCAGAAAGTGGCACAAAAGGGGGGGAGGCCGCCGGCACTTTCGGGGCGCTCGGGGTGTCGGGCGGCGGAAAGTGGCACCTTGGGGTCCGGGGAGGCCGCCGGCACTTTCGGGGCGCTCGGGGGGTCGGGCAGCGGAAAGTGGCGCCGACGGGTCCGGGGGGGCCGCCGGCACTTTCGGGGCGCTCGGGGGGTCGGGCGGCGGAAAGTGGCGCCGACGGGTCCGGGGGGTCCGGCGGCACTTTCGGGGCGCTCGGATGGTCGGGTGGCGGAAAGTGGCGCCGACAGGTCCTGGGGGCCGCCGGCACTTTCGGCGCGCTCGGGGGGTCGGGCGCTGGAAAGTGGTGCCGAGGGGTCCGGGTGGGCCACCGGCACTTTCGGGGCGCTCTCGGGGTCGGGCGGCGGAAAGTGGCGCCGAGGGGCCCGGGGGGGGCCGCCGGCACTTTCGGGGCGCTCGGGGGGCCGGGCGGCAGAAAGTGGCGCCGACTGGTCCGGGGGGGCCGCCGGCACTTTCGGGGCGCTCGGGGGGTCGGGCGGCGGAAAGTGGCGTTGACGGGTCCGGGGGGGCCGCCGGCACTTTCGGGGCGCTCGGAGGTTCGGGCGGCAGAAAGTGGTGCCTAGGGGCCTGGGGGGGCCGCCGGCACTTTCGGGGCGCTCGGGGGGTCGGGCGGAGAAAGTGGCGCCGGAGGGTCCCGGGGGGCCGCCGGCACATTCGGGGCGCTCGGGGTGTCGGGCGGCGGAAAGTGGCGCCGACGGGTCCGGGGGGGCCGCCGGCGCTTTCGGGGCGCTCGGGGGGTCGGGCGGCGGAAAGTGGCGCCGCATGGTCCGGGGGTCCGCCGGCTCTTTCGGGGCGCTCGGGGGGTTGGGCGGCGGAAAGTGGCGCCGACGGGTTCGGGGGGGCCGCCGGCACTTTCGGGGCGCTCGGGGGTTCGGGCGGCGGAAAGTGGCGCCGAGGGGCCCGGGGGGGCCGCCGGCACTTTCGGGGCGCTCGGGGGGTCGGGCAGCGAGTGGCGCCGACGGGTCCGGGAGGGCCGCCGGCACTTTCAGGGCGCTCGCGGGGTCGGGCGGCGGAAAGTGGCGCCGACGGGTCCGGGGGGGCCGGCGGCACTTTCGGGGAGCTCGGATGGTCGGGTGGCGGAAAGTGGCGCCGACGGGTCCTGGGGGCCGCCGGCACTTTCGGCGCACTCGGGGGGTCGGGCGCTGGAAAGTGGCGCCGAGGGGTCCGGGTGGGCCACCGGCACTTTCGGGGCGCTCTCGGGGTCGGGCGGCGGAAAGTGGCGCCGAGGGGCCCGGGGGGGCCGCCGGCAATTTCGGGGCGCTCGGGGGTGTCGGGCGGCGGAAAGTGGCGCCGACGGGTCCGGGGGGGCCGCCGGCACTTTTGGGGCGTTCGGGGGGTCGGGCGGCGGAAAGTGGCGCCGACGGGTCCGGGGGGGGCCGCTGGCGCTTTCGGGGCGCTCGGGGGGTCGGGCGGCGGAAAGTGGCGCCGACGGGTCCGGGGGGGCCGCCGGCTCTTTCGGGGCGCTCGGGGGGTCGGGCGGCGGAAAGTTGCGCCGATGGGTTTGGGGGGGCCGCCGGCACTTTCAGGGCGCTCGGGGGATCGGGCGGCGGAAAGTGGCGCCGAGGGGCCCGGGGGGGCCGCCGGCACTTTCGGGGCTCTCGGGGGGTCGGGTGGCAGAAAGTGGCGCCGGCGGGGCCGGGGGGCCGCCGGCATTTTCGGGGCGCTCGGGGGGTCGTGCGGCAGAAAGTGGCACAAAAGGGGGGGAGGCCGCCGGCACTTTCGGGGCGCTCCGGGGGTCGGGCGGCGGAAAGTGGCACCTTGGGGTGCGGGGAGGCCGCCGGCACTTTCGGGGCGCTCGGGGGGTCGGGCAGCGGAAAGTGGCGCCGACGGGTCCGGGGGGGCCGCCGGCACTTTCGGGGCGCTCGGGGGGTCGGGCGGCGGAAAGTGGCGCCGACGGGTCCGGGGGGTCCGGCGGCACTTTCGGGGCGCTCGGATGGTCGGGTGGCGGAAAGTGGCGCCGACAGGTCCTGGGGGCCGCCGGCACTTTCGGCGCGCTCGGGGGGTCGGGCGCTGGAAAGTGGCGCCGAGGGGTCCGGGTGGGCCACCGGTACTTTCGGGGCGCTCTCGGGGTCGGGCGGCGGAAAGTGGCGCCGAGGGGCCCGGGGGGGCCACCGGCAATTTCGGGACGCTCGGGGGGCCGGGCGGCAGAAAGTGGCGCCGACTGGTCCGGGGGGGCCGCCGGCACTTTCGGGGCGCTCGGGGGGTCGGGCGGCGGAAAGTGGCGTTGACGGGTCCGGGGGGGCCGCCGGCACTTTCGGGGCGCTCGGGGGTTCGGGCGGCGGAAGTGGCGCCGAGGGGCCCAGGGGGGCCGCCGGCACTTTCGGGGCGCTCGGGGGGTCGGGCGGCGGAAAGTGGCGCCGACGGGTCCGGGGGTGCCGCCGGGACTTTCGGGGCGCTCGGGGCGTCGGGCGACGGAAAGTGGTGCCGACGGGTCCGGGCGGGCCGCCGACAGTTTCGGGGCGCTCGGGGGGTCGGGCGGCGGAAAGTGGCGCCGACGGGTCTGGGCGGGCCGCCGGAACTTTCGGGGCGCTCGGGGGGTCGGGCGGCGGAAAGTGGCGCCGACGGGTCCGGGGGGGCCGGCGGCACTTTCGGGGAGCTCGGATGGTCGGGTGGCGGAAAGTGGCGCCGACGGGTCCTGGGGGCCGCCGGCACTTTCGGCGCGCTCGGGGGGTCGGGCGCTGGAAAGTGGCGCCGAGGGGTCCGGGTGGGCCACCGGCACTTTCGGGGCGCTCTCGGGGTCGGGCGGCGGAAAGTGGCGCCGAGGGGCGCGGGGGGGCCGCCGGCAATTTCGGGGCGCTCGGGGGGCCGGGCGGCAGAAAGTGGCGCCGACTGGTCCGGGGGGGGCCGCCGGCACTTTCGGGGCGCTCGGGGGGTCGGGCGGCGGAAAGTGGCGCCGACGGGTCCGGGCGGGCCGCCGACAGTTTCGGGGCGCTCGGGGGGTCGGGCGGCGCAAAGTGGCGCCGACGGGTCCGGGCGGGCCGCCGGAACTTTCGGGGCGCTCGGGGGGTCGGGCGGCGGAAAGTGGCGCCGACGGGCCCGGGGGGGCCGCCGGCACTTTCGGGGCGCTCTGGGGGTCGCGCGGCAGAAAGTGGCGCCGACGGGTCCGGGGGGCCGCCGGCACTTTCGGGGCGCTCGGGGGGTAGGGCGGCGGAAAGTGGCGTCGACGGGTCCGGGGGGGCCGCCGGCACTTTCGGGGCGCTCTGGGGGTCGGGCGGCAGAAAGTGGCGCCGACGGGTCCGGGGGGCCGCCGGCACTTTCGGGGCGCTCGTGGGGTAGGGCGGCGGAAAGTGGCGCCGACGGGTCCGGGGGGCCGCCGGCACTTTCGGGGCGCTCGGGGGGGTGGGCGGCGGAATGTGGCGCCGACGGGTCCGGGGGGGCCGCCGGCACTTTGGGGCGCTCGGGGGGTCGGGCGGCGGAAAGTGGCGCCGACGGGTCCTGGGGCCGCCGGCACTTTCGGTGCGCTCGGGGGGTCGGGCGGCGGAAAGTGGCGCCGACGGGTCCGGGGGGGGCCGCCGGCGCTTTCGGGGCGCTCGGGGGGTTGGGCGGCGGAAAGTGGCGCCGACGGGTCCGGGGGGGCCGCCGGCTCTTTCGGGGCGCTCGGGGGGTTGGGCGGCGGAAAGTGGCGCCGACGGGTTTGGGGGGGCCGCCGGCACTTTCGGGGCGCTCGGGGGATCGGGCGGCGGAAAGTGGCGCCGAGGGGCCCGGGGGGGCCGCCGGCACTTTCGGGGCGCTCGGGGGGTCGGGTGGCAGAAAGTGGCGCCGGCGGGGTGGGGGGGCCGCCGGCACTTTCGGGGCGCTCGGGGGGTCGTGCGGCAGAAAGTGGCACAAAAGGGGGGGGAGGCCGCCGGCACTTTCGGGGCGCTCGGGGGGTCGGGCGGCGGAAAGTGGCACCTTGGGGTCCGGGGAGGCCGCCGGCACTTTCGGGGCGCTCGGGGGTTCGGGCGGCGGAAAGTGGCGCCGACGGGTCCGGGGGGGCCGCCGGCACTTTCGGGGCGCTCGGGGGGTCGGGCGGCGGAAAGTGGCGCCGACGGGTCCGGGGGGTCCGGCGGCACTTTCGGGGCGCTCGGATAGTCGGGTGGCGGAAAGTGGCGCCGACAGGTCCTTGGGGGCCGCCGGCACTTTCGGCGCGCTCGGGGGGTCGGGCGGTGGAAAGTGCCACCGACAGGTCCAGGGGGGCCGCCGGAACTTTCGGGGCGCTCGGGGGTTCGGGCGGCGGAAAGTGGCGCCGACGGATCCGGGAGGGCAGCCGGCACTTTCGGGGCGCTCGGGGGTCGGGCGGCGGAAAGTGGCACAAAAGGGGGGGGAGGCCGCCGGCACTTTCGGGGCGCTCGGGGGGTCGGGCGGCGGAAAGTGGCACCTTGGGGTCCGGGGAGGCCGCCGGCACTTTCGGGGCGCTCGGGGGGTCGGGCAGCGGAAAGTGGCGCCGACGGGTCCGGGGGGGCCGCCGGCACTTTCGGGGCGCTCGGGGGGTCGGGCGGCGGAAAGTGGCGCCGACGGGTCCGGGGGGTCCGGCGGCACTTTCGGGGCGCTCGGATGGTCGGGTGGCGGAAAGTGGCGCCGACAGGTCATTGGGGGCCGCCGGCACTTTCGGCGCGCTCGGGGGGTCGGGCGCTGGAAAGTGGCGCCGAGGGGTCCGGGTGGGCCACCGGCACTTTCGGGGCGCTCTCGGGGTCGGGTGGCGGAAAGTGGCGCCGAGGGGCCCGGGGGGGCCGCCGGCACTTTCGGGGCGCTCGGGGGGCTGGGCGGCAGAAAGTGGCGCCGAC
>JAUMIR010000056.1:7500-10000 GCA_030847615.1 Gambelia wislizenii
CGCGACCCGTTCTCTTACTCGCGCGGTGCCGCGTAACGGTCCCCTCGGATCTCCCGGCCCGTCTCGCGGCCTCAGCGCCCGCCGCCACCGGCGGCCCACCCGACCGGGAGCTCCTACCGGATGCGTCCGCCTCCGTGGAGCCCTTCGCGGTCAAGCACCCGCCGGCTCGACCCCTTCGGGACTTCCGCACGGCGAGGGGAACCTTGGGCGGGACGACCCGGACCCGGTCTCCTCCGAACGGAGCGTCCGACCTCGTGGAGCCCTCCCCGGGCGAGGGCCCGCCGTCTCGGCCGCTCGCGGAACTCAGGACTTACTCGCGCGGTGCCGCGTAGCGGTCCCTTCGGATCTCCCGGCCCGTCTCGCGGCTTCACCGCCCGCCGGCGCCGGCCGCCCACCCGACCGGGAGCTTCCACCCGAGGCGTCCGCCCTCGTGGAACCCTTTCCGGGCGAGCGCCCGCCGTCTCTTCCCCTTCGGGACTTCCGCACGGTCCCCCGGAGCCCGCCGCGTCCGCCGCGGGCCGTCCGGGGAGGCGTCGGCGGGGCTCCCGTGACCCGGTCTCTTACTCGCGCGGTGCCGCGTAGCGGTCCCCTCGGATCTCCCGGCCCGTCTCGCGGCCTCACCGCCCGCCGTCGCCGGCCGCCCCTCCGACCGGGAGCTTCCACCCGAGGCGTCCGCCCTCGTGGAACCCTTCGCGGGCGAGCGCCCGCCGTCTCTTCCCCTTCGGGACTTCCGCACGGTCCCCCGGAGCCCGCCGCGGCCGCCCCGGGCCGGCCGGGGAGGCGTCGGCGGGGCTCCCTTGACCCGTTCTCTTACTCGCGCGGTGCCGCGTAACGGTCCCCTCGGATCTCCCGGCCCGTCTCGCGGCCTCACCGCCCGCCTCCACCGGCGGCCCACCCGACCGGGAGCTCCTACCGGATGCGTCCGCCTTCGTGGAGCCCTTCCTGGTCAAGCACCCGCCGGCTCGTCCCCTTCGGGACTTCCGCACGGCGAGGGGAAACTTGGGCGGGACGACCCGGACCCGGTCTCCTCCGAACGGAGCGTCCGACCTCGTGGAGCCCTCCCCGGGCGAGGGCCCGCCGTCTCGGCCGCTCGCGGAACTCCGGACTTACTCGCGCGGTGCCGCGTAGCGGTCCCCTCGGATCTCCCGGCCCGTCTCGCGGCCTCACCGCCCGCCGGCGGAGGCCGCCCATCCGACCGGGAGCTTCCACCCGAGGCGTCCGCCCTCGTGGAGCCCCGAGACGGCCGGAGCCTCCAGGCTCTCCCCCTTCCACACTTCCGGACGGTTCCCGAGGGCCTCCCTGTCTACCGAGCGGGTCTACCGCCCGATCCCCGGCGCGCCCCCCGGGCCCTCCCGTTCCTCCCGGGCGGTCGAAACGCCCCTCCCGTGTTCCCCTGCCCCCGGCGCCTCCCTGCTCCCGACCCTTTCCCGACCCGCCCGGCGCGTTTCCCTTGCTCGCGAGGAGGTGCGTCGGTAGACGTCACCGTGGATCTCCGGGCGCGTCCCGCCGGCGGCGGGCGTGCCGCGCGCGGCTTCCCCGGGGTCCGGGCTCCTCCGCCCGAGGCGTCCGGCCTCCTGGAGCCCTCCTCCCGCCGGAGCCTTCGCGTCGTCCCCCTTCCCGACTTCCGGGGGAGCCGACGGCCTCCCGGTCTACCGGATCTCGTCGGGCTGGCTGCCCGGTCGAACCTTCCCGGCAGGCGCCCCTGGCTGCGCCGGCTAGGTCTGCCGGGAGTTAAAGGAGCCCGGCGGCCGACCGACCGACGGGGAGGAGCCGCCGCCTGACTCCAGCCTCCGCCTCCGAACCGTCCCGGCTCCGTTTCCGTCCGCGCTGCACAAAGTGCGCGGGAATCGGTCTTGACGGCACGGGGACTCGGGAGAGACCTCTCGGCTCCCCGACCCTAACCCCGACCCCGGACCTAACCCAAAGCCCGAGCCCGAGCCTGCCTGCGTAACCCTCACCCCTAAGCCTCACCCTTCCCCCCAAATCCAAACCCTCACCTCAACCCTGCCTACCTGCCTGCCTTGCTTGCCTGAAGGGAAGAAAGAGTCCGTTTCTGCCCTGCCTCCCCCTCCCCCTAACGCTAGAGGCCTGCCCCTAACCCTAACCCTAACTCCCAAGCCTCACCCTCACCCCAAACCGTCACCCTAACCCTAACCCCAGCGCTAGCCCTAACTCCTAAGCCTCACCCTGTGCCCAAACCCTAACCCTAACGCTAGAGGCCTGTCCCTAACCCTAACCCAAACTCCTCACCCTCAGCCCGACCCCTAACCCTAACCCTAACGGTAGAGGCCTAACGCTAACCCCAAAGGCCAAGCCGCTCCGCCTAACCCTAACTCCTGAGCCTCAGCCTCACGCCAAACCCTAACCCTAACCTCGAGCCGGCCTGCCGGCCGAGTCCCATCCCACCCGTGCTTGCCTGGATAGAAAAAGTGTCCGTTTCTGCCCCGCCTAACCCGAAGCCCGAGCCCCAGCCTGACTGCCTGCCTAACCCTAACCCCAA
>JAUMIR010000056.1:20000-22500 GCA_030847615.1 Gambelia wislizenii
GATCGAGGCTGCCCTACTTTCCCGGTCCACCGTCCGTTCGCGCGGGCGACGCGCCTGTCGGCGAACCGGCGCCCGTACCCTCGGTCGGGGAACGCGACCTTCCGCGGACACGGTCCTTCGGGCCGAAGCGCACGCCCTGGCGGAACCCTTCCCGGGCGTGCTCCAGAGGGCTTCGTCCCCTTCGCGACTTCCGAACGGTACCCGTGGAACCGTCGGCGGGGCGCCCGGGACCCCTTCTATTCCATCCGCCCTCGTGGAACCCTCCCCGGGCGGGCGCCTGCCGTCTCGTCCCCTTCGTGTCCTCCGCGCGGTCCCCGGGTGGCCGGCCCGTCCGGCCCAGGAGGTGAGGGGAACCGTCGGTGGGCCGCCCCTGGCCCGGTCTCCTCCGTCAGAAGCGTCCGTCCTCGCGGAGCCCTTCCCGGGCAAGGGACCGCCTGCTCGTCCCCTTCCGGACCTCCGCGCTTACTCGCGCGTTGCCCCGTTGCGGCCCCCTCGGATCTCCCGGTGAGTCTCGCGGCCTCACCGGGCGCCGTCGCCGGACGCCCGGTTGGCCGGCGGCCTCGGACCTAAGCGTCCGCCGCCGTGGAACCCTTCCCCGCTCATGCTCGAGGCGGCTCGGCCCCTTGCCGAATTCCGAACGGTCCCCGGGACCCGACCTCGGACGCCCCAGCCCGGGCGAGGGACCGTCGCCGTGGCGCCCCGGTACCGGTGTCTTCCTTCCGAAGCGTCCGCCCTCGTGGAACCCTTCGCGGGCGAGCGCCCGCCGGCTCTTCCCCTTCGGGACTTCCGCACGGTCCCCGGGAGCCCGCCACGGCCGCCGCGTGCGGGACGCCCGCGACCCGTTCTCTTACTCGCGCGGTGCCGCGTAACGGTCCCCTCGGATCTCCCGGCCCGTCTCGCGGCCTCAGCGCCCGCCGCCACCGGCGGCCCACCCGACCGGGAGCTCCTACCGGATGCGTCCGCCTCCGTGGAGCCCTTCGCGGTCAAGCACCCGCCGGCTCGACCCCTTCGGGACTTCCGCACGGCGAGGGGAACCTTGGGCGGGACGACCCGGACCCGGTCTCCTCCGAACGGAGCGTCCGACCTCGTGGAGCCCTCCCCGGGCGAGGGCCCGCCGTCTCGGCCGCTCGCGGAACTCCGGACTTACTCGCGCGGTGCCGCGTAGCGGTCCCTTCGGATCTCCCGGCCCGTCTCGCGGCTTCACCGCCCGCCGGCGCCGGCCGCCCACCCGACCGGGAGCTTCCACCCGAGGCGTCCGCCCTCGTGGAACCCTTTCCGGGCGAGCGCCCGCCGTCTCTTCCCCTTCGGGACTTCCGCACGGTCCCCCGGAGCCCGCCGCGTCCGCCGCGGGCCGTCCGGGGAGGCGTCGGCGGGGCTCCCGTGACCCGGTCTCTTACTCGCGCGGTGCCGCGTAGCGGTCCCCTCGGATCTCCCGGCCCGTCTCGCGGCCTCACCGCCCGCCGTCGCCGGCCGCCCGTCCGACCGGGAGCTTCCACCCGAGGCGTCCGCCCTCGTGGAACCCTTCGCGGGCGAGCGCCCGCCGTCTCTTCCCCTTCGGGACTTCCGCACGGTCCCCCGGAGCCCGCCGCGGCCGCCCCGGGCCGGCCGGGGAGGCGTCGGCGGGGCTCCCTTGACCCGTTCTCTTACTCGCGCGGTGCCGCGTAACGGTCCCCTCGGATCTCCCGGCCCGTCTCGCGGCCTCACCGCCCGCCTCCACCGGCGGCCCACCCGACCGGGAGCGCCTACTGGATGCGTCCGCCTTCGTGGAGCCCTTCCCGGTCAAGCACCCGCCGGCTCGTCCCCTTCGGGACTTCCGCACGGCGAGGGGAAGCTTGGGCGGGACGACCCGGACCCGGTCTCCTCCGAACGGAGCGTCCGACCTCGTGGAGCCCTCCCCGGGCGAGGGCCCGCCGTCTCGGCCGCTCGCGGAACTCCGGACTTACTCGCGCGGTGCCGCGTAGCGGTCCCCTCGGATCTCCCGGCCCGTCTCGCGGCCTCACCGCCCGCCGGCGGAGGCCGCCCATCCGACCGGGAGCTTCCACCCGAGGCGTCCGCCCTCGTGGAGCCCCGAGACGGCCGGAGCCTCCAGGCTCTCCCCCTTCCACACTTCCGGACGGTTCCCGAGGGCCTCCCTGTCTACCGAGCGGGTCTACCGCCCGATCCCCGGCGCGCCCCCCGGGCCCTCCCGTTCCTCCCGGGCGGTCGAAACGCCCCTCCCGTGTTCCCCTGCCCCCGGCGCCTCCCTGCTCCCGACCCTTTCCCGACCCGCCCGGCGCGTTTCCCTTGCTCGCGAGGAGGTGCGTCGGTAGACGTCACCGTGGATCTCCGGGCGCGTCCCGCCGGCGGCGGGCGTGCCGCGCGCGGCTTCCCCGGGGTCCGGGCTCCTCCGCCCGAGGCGTCCGGCCTCCTGGAGCCCTCCTCCCGCCGGAGCCTTCGCGTCGTCCCCCTTCCCGACTTCCGGGGGAGCCGACGGCCTCCCGGTCTACCGGATCTCGTCGGG